>JAIPRK010001234.1:0-82591 GCA_025469195.1 Chaitophorus viminalis
GGCGCTCCATCAGTGGCACAAGCTATACAATTTGTAATAGGAATACCCTTTTCTATGAAAAAATTATTTACTACATTAAATATGGTTAATCCTTTAGTATCCGTGATTAATGATTTTGCAAATAGTAGTTCTTCCGTTATTTTTTGGTCGATGTTTACATAGCGCACGTACGCAAGTAACAGGGCTTCGTTATCTCGTAAAGTGGATTCATCAAGTTGTAGTGAAAATTTTGTAATTTTTAAAATATCACACAATTTTATTTGAACATCATACGCCATTTCATCGATTCGCCTGGATACAGTATTATTACTGAGAGCAATAGATGAAGTTATGTCAGTTACATTTAAATTTGTCATTGATTTTAATATTGCTTCTACAGCAGGTAAAATAAGTGTTTCGCCGATAGTGTATGGTTTTCCACACTTCGCATCTAAAAGAGACACTTTGTAGGATGCAAGGAGACCTTTATCATTATTTAGATGTGTTTTATTAAAAAGTCCACTTACGGTTTTTTGTTTTTCAAATTTATTCTTTAGGTCACTAAAGTATAAAATATTTTTGTTACTTTTATCTGAATGTTTTTTCATAAAATGCTCTTTCATTCTTGAAGGTTTCATAGCTTCATTGCTGAATGTTTTTTCACAAATGAGACACAAGGGTAATTTTTCATTTGTCGGAGATACAATAAAACCAAATTTCAAATATTCAATGGAATATTTTCTACATTTTTTGTTCTCGGACATTTTATAATATTTACGAATATAACTTTTACGTACACGCACAATAATAACGTCAAGTACCTACCAAGTACCAAATACGACTACACAGTACACATAACATTGTCGGAATCGGCTAATCATTAGCTGCTAATCGGAATCTATACGATAACTCCGATAAGACAATAATAATGTCAAGTACCTGTCAAGATAATTATTTTGATATTATTTAAGTGTATAAATATTATACCTACATAATTCTGTGGATTACATAAGGTATTTTATTCTACGCAGTTATATATTTCATTACAATCAGTTATAAACAAAAAAAATTAAATGATAGATGAGCGCCCCCTTTAGCGCCCCCCTCATAAAAACGCCCCCTTCAAAATAAAAAATGCCCACAAGGAGGCGGTAGCGCCCACGTGGGGAATCACTGCTCTACCAGGATGAATACTATATTGTTCAATATAATATGCGTGTACATAATATTTTCTACAGCTAATGTGACTCGTTAGTAACGACTAGGGTGCGGATTTACGTTAAAATTATTTAAATAATTAAAATATGTAAAAATGTATTTTCAATAAAAACTGTAAGCTATAGGTTTACGTGATACATTTAAACTGTTCATACTTATTATTTAAGTATCTATTAAATTATATACTAATTAAATTAATTGAACTAATATATTGGAATAAAATATCCTTGTCATAGGTGAGCATCGTGATTCAGATTAATTTTAATACCATACTTTTACATATATTATTGATGCGATTACTATTTTCGTCTTTTAATCGTGGTATGTAATCGCTAATATGACGTAGTACTGTGTTATTCACCCTATCTCGAACCCAGGGTTACTAAACATTCATGACACGATGCGGTTACTGAAGCGAACTTTTAGTTCTATTTAAGTTTAATATCTTGTTGTATTATATAAAGGTACACATACAATGTGTAATCATTGCCTCGTTTGTGCTAATAGGGCGTTTATGTTAATAATGAATAAAACTACACAATGTGTCTACCCGGCTTGAAATTTACGAGTATCACATATGTGTGTGTGTGTGTCTTAAGCTTAGTGGCATAAGTATTAGTGTCTAGCGATATTGTTCGGCCAGCGGCGTGATTTATTTATATATATATTTTTTTTTTTTGAATAAAAAACACGGGATGGCAAAAAATTTAAAAAGCGAAACAAAAACAACATCACAAGACTTGACGACGGTGGTGGTGGTCATGCGATCGCGTCATAAAAGTCGGGCACGAAAAAAAAAAAAAAACGCTTGTCACGTGACCTGCGGGGAAACCGCCGATTTTCCCGCTATACCAGTCTCTCGGTATATTACAGTCAGTTTTCCCGTCCGCTTTAGCCGCGAAACACACGCGCCGCGGTGCAATCGTCGTCGTGCTCTCGTCGCGTGCGAATCGCAATTGTCCGTTCGCGAACAACAGCCCGTCGAGATTTTTAAAAAGTGTAAACAATACAAAAGGCGATGGTAAATAAATAAATAAATAACAGAAAACATTTCTCTCTCTCTCTCTCTCTCTCTCTTTCTCTCAATCTAAAACCAATCGATTGTTGCAACACCACGGCGTATATATATTCACTGTAGTTTGACGACGACGACACAGCGTGAGTGAAATAAGTTCTTACGAAAACGGCCGCATTATTTTGCACAGGGTTTCAGGGCCGGTTGTTGTCGCCCATCCATGAGCTCCGTGTACCGTGCGTGGTTGTACGTCGTCAAACAGTATGGCGGAAGGCACGTAGACCGAGCAGGTCCATTTTCGACGGCGGCGGTGGTGGTGTCAGTCGTGGCCACGTAGAGGTAATAAATCTAAACTATTTAACTTGATTAATCGTTTCCGGTGTCCGATGGCGTGACAACAGGAATATATGACGACCATCCGGCTGAATCCGGAAAAAAAATATAAAAATAATGTGCACCGCAGTTTTTACCACTTATTCACCCCCTCGGCGTAAAAGCTCGAAAACAATATACGCACGTAGGTGTACTAGTATAGTTTTATATGAAATAAAAATGGTAGGTATCGTGCAGACGTGTGTACTGTGTGGACAGCCGTACTCAGAGGAAGAGGGGCGATTTTAAGTCTCATCGTTTGTCTTATTTATGTAAATATATGGTTTTTAACAGACCTTCTCCCAACATATTTCATCACAACGTACAACGCCTACATAAGCATTTTTATTGTGTTATAACAGCGATTAAAATGAACGATAAGTTTTTTGCAAACTGTAGTAACGGTGAATCGAGATGAAGTGCTCTCGGAAAACCCCATTTTTTCTTTATTAGCTATTACATTATTTCCCACGACAATATTTATTGACAATTATGTATAGCTTGTTATTTGTAAATATTACTGCAAAATCAATGTTTATATGAATTTTTAATAATTATTAGTGTGCAACGGTATGAATTATTTTGCTTACATTTGAACTAGGTATTTTTTCTTTTTATCGCGGGGCTTGCCTATTTTAATGGAAGCTTCCGCAAGAAACAGATTTTTGACTCAGCTCTTGTTTTTGGGTACATGTGTACAATGCATATGGATATGCAATCGTTATATAAGATGAGATATTTTTAATCGTCTCTCTAGAAGTCTAGATAAATATTATATTACTGCAGAATGTGGATTTTTTTGGGGGGGGGGGTGGTTATAAAAAAATATCAAAATAAATAGTTTTATTTACGTTTATATTATTTTTTTTTCATATACCATTTTGCACCACCATTATCAACGAAATAAACCGATATTCAGAATGATACGCATTGCAAACCAATTTCCATTCCCTTATATTTTTAATAATATCATATATATATACACTTTTTTACTGTTAAATCTATCTACTACTGTACTTAAATATCTTGTGTAGTTTTAATATTATAGTAAACATGTATATTATTATATTTTTTAAATTTTAACATTTAAAAATATTAATTTTTGGAGGGAAGGTATATACCCCCTCACCTCCTACGCCGCTATGTTACTGTAGTCTTTCACATACATGAACACTAAGTACAGCGAGCAATGAGCTTTTTTCTATATTTAAGTAATACATTTAGATAGGTTACGACTTAGAATTCCACAACGTTGCGAACTATAGTATTTAAAACCTTTTTTTCTTTTACTATTAATTAATGTCTTAGGTTTTTTTTTTATAATTTGAAATCAACATTACGCGAAGCGGGCACGAACGTAATGTAGGCTTGTTGGCGCTGACGGAATATCCAAATATTTAAACGATGGAAGATAGGTACACATATGCTTATTTATGGCAGTAAAACATAAAACGGGCGTTTCGTTGTATTCATAATACATTCATTATTTTATGACCATTTTGAAATTAAATAAAAAAAATATTACGCATGTTACATCTTTTTAGAAAATTGTTATGTATTTTTCACTTACAGGCTATGGCGCGCCGGTAGTAAAATACAGTTTTCAAAATATATTATTATTCACTTTTTATTAATCCATTGTCGGTTATAAAACGTAAAACTATTATGAGAGATGAGACACCATATTAATTCCAGTTATATAAGTGGGCATAAAATGTTTGTGTAGAACAAATTGATCAGCTTTGGTAAACCATATTACATGCATTTGAACGTTTCGTAAATAAATTCAATAAATTCAATATCGTATTTAATTGGTTTTTTTCTTCCCAATCATTGATGAAAGCTTAGCAAAAATGTTTCATTTATCAATAATCCTTTTCAATAATATTGTCTGGATAGTGAAAGGAAAAGATAATCCTTATTGTAGTTTTCATTATTTCGGTACACCCTATTCAAACATTTCACTTGTATCCTTATGGTTTTAGAACCTCGATGATTTCGATATCCTCTTGTTTTACAAGGCTTTCTTTTCGTTTTTTATTTTGTGTATTTCACATATAAAATATCAAACGGTCGTTTGAACATTAACGTTTTTATATTTTTTTTTATAAAGTTGCATCATTGTGAGAAGACTAAATCAAGGCCCGAATTTATCTTACTTGAAAATCATCATAATTATATTTTAAACAAATAAGTCTTACGGTTGTCCACCTCTCTGTTTGTAACAGTAAAGCAGTGAATTTTTATGATTCATTACTATTCGTATTTCATTGATAATAATTTTAGATTTAGATTTTCCGTACGTACAATTTTCACCGTAATGAACATTGAACATTCATGAACATGTTTGTCTTTCACGAAATATTGTGAAATTGGTCTAGATCTTACTAAGTTCAGCATCTCATGTGCTTATGGTTTAAGTTTGTAATTTTTAGTTTAAGATTCGAGACGTCGATACTTATTACGATATTCCGAACTAGTCCATGTGTGATATGATATGTGCATTGTAAAGTAATCCGGCCATATAGTAATCCTCATTCAGTTTTGGCCATATAATTTTATGATTAATAAGATTTAATTAACATTTATATTATTCTATAATTACATTTACACCAAACTTTGTTCGTGCATACGCTGTATAATAATTGTAATGTGTAGTCACGAACGGATATTTGGTCACATGAATATGTTCATGCGGTGGAACTATTACATTTCTTAGCTTTTTTGGTTGGCTCTTCACTCGGTTTTAAGTACCTATTT
This sequence comes from Chaitophorus viminalis, assembly GCA_025469195.1. NCBI lineage: Eukaryota > Metazoa > Arthropoda > Insecta > Hemiptera > Aphididae > Chaitophorus > Chaitophorus viminalis. The sequence goes on from JAIPRK010001234.1 coordinate 5,345, forward strand.
AGAACAGGTAGTTTATGCACTATCCCCCTAGAGTTTTACCTGATATCTGCCCATGTGTGTTGTTCTATAAAACTGATTATACTTAATAATGAAATTTATCAATGTCACGGCCCTCCTTCGATGTTGATCTTCTATTAACATTTTAAATTTATTTTTAAGCTTATATAGTTATTGTAAAAGTAAAATATACGCAAGCAACTATTCCTGTAAAATAATTTGATAAAAATGTTTAAATGTCACAAAAATGGATGTATATTTTAGGACTATTCGCTCCATTTACGCTATTGTTTTATCCGTGTATTTCTCATTAAATATTTTTAAAAAAACGAATATGAATGAAATTAAATTATTTATTCTTATTAGGTATTGTTTAAATTTAAAATTAAATATCATCGTGTATGATTGATGTGTTCAGAATAAATTTAATCCATATACTCATATGATATTTCATTTTATTATATTATACTTTATAGTCATCCAAATGATTCAAAATAAATATAAGTCTAATGTAATAATCAACGGTCATAATTAGCTGAAAAAAGGATTAATATTTTCAAGAAAAACACTGAAAATGACATGAACTTTTGTTTATCGAAATATTTTGTATTTGTCTCTCAAATAAATGCAACATAGCAAAAACGTCAAATTGATCGAATTTCAATTATCGAAATAACTATTATAAAGGAGAGGTAAGACACACACAATACAAAAAAAATATTTTATCTCATCAACTTGTATTCAATTTTGGGTTTCTAAAGTGGCTCGTATAACATTGTTGGTGCGAGGATTAACTAAAAAAGAGTTAAGAGAAAAACAAACATTTTACATTAATTGTAACGTCCACTGTAAGGTCCATAAGGTCTCAGTTCTTAATAAATTTCCACTGTTATAGTAATAATTTTCTCGTTTTCTCTCATCCCATGAATCAGCCTCACTATTTTAGATAAGACGCCACCGTTGAGTTACAATAATATGCATAGTTACGGTGATTATCATGGTACGGCGCACACACTCGATAATAATTTAGGTATACCTTATATTATAATAATATGCATAATCGCAGTCTCATTCGGACATACACTTGAACAAAGTACACCAATTATGGGTTTGGTTGAATAGTCCATGAAATAGTGGAAGTATACTATACATTTAATTTATTTGAATTTAAATGTCTCGTTCTCTAACCAGAAAGAACAGCAGTAATTTTTTTTTTTTTTAAGGTCTCTACTCTCAAATGTTGCATTGTTGCATGCAGTACCATAAATTCGGGTGATTTTGTGTTTGATAGTTTGATATTTTTTTATGTATTTCTAACGAAAATAATCTTAGAGAATGTAAGACAAGAAGGATAATATTATTAAGGGTTTGCTTATACTCGGAGTGACGATGATGGCGGTTATATATAATGAATATTGCGAATTAAGATTTCAGATAAGTTTGAAGTATTATACGTAGGACGAATGAGAGATTATAAATAATTGTATTTGTATAAATATTTTTTTTTGCCCCCCTCCTCCTTCCCATCGCCACTAATAAGTTTCATCGTTGAATATGCGCGTAGGTACTGCAATGTTCATCCCGTACTCGTATTCGAGACTCGAGTCATGTGTGTGTATATCTATTTGAACTTGTTTATTATTTTGGGTGGTAACACGTACACACATTCAAAGATGCATCGGGAAAATCACCGCATGGTGTGTGGCTGTACATAATACATAATATCCCATCTACGAATGCCGAACTTTGTGACACATGACATATCGAATCGAATAGAAGTACGGAACCGCAACTATATATAGATAATGAACTGATAACGTATATACATAAAATATGCATATACTGAAAAACGATGGACGATTTACTTGTCCTACCTTTTTATTGATTTTCTCGGACGTGTTTTAGCAACATTTCATTTTTTTTCATGAGTGTTGACGAGTTAAAAAAAAAGAAAATAGCAAGTAGTCTGCAAGGATGCCGAGGATGATAGAACGAGAAAAACATTATGATGTCTAAATTATAATATTACCCATACATTTTATACCGTATATCATTGTAATAATTATACGGTTATAATTAATAAACAATATAGTCGTGTCGTATTTTCAATTTCATCTGAACGACCGACGACGTGTATAACACTCCGCAATGCCGCTATGGAGCTTATTTATTTTTTTGTGCGCTGCAGCGAAAACCAACAATCACACATCCTCATCACGAGGCGGCTTAAATATGCAAAAGACCGGGGCTTTGCGCCGGTCAAAATTATGAGTGAGTGGTGGCCGGTGGGGTAGTCATCGTTTATAATATCGATATTAATGCTGTAATATGCAATATACATTTTTTCCCACAAACACTGTAATGGATAAATTGTCGACATTTTTCATCCTCGTTGCGCTGCATAAAGCCAATAAATATTATGTGTAAATACCTAAAAATCCGCTTTAATTATGAGTAAATAATAATATATTTTATATAATTAATAAGTAATAACTCGATCAAACTGATTTTTTTTTTTAAAATATCAAATTTTTGCAGTGGTGGGTGGGTGGAATATTTTAGGCTTGCCCCGATCAACTAAAATTGTCAAACCGCCCTTGTGGCCTCGTGTAACAAATAACAATACAATTTAAGGTGCGATGTCAGTATTTTTCTTGGAGGGGTTTTACATATTTAAATGAAACAGACCTTTGGGGGGTGGGGATCTGCACCCCACTCCCATGTTCGAATACTTTTAAAATATATAGGATTGTGTAACATAAAACTATAACATATTGTATTTATGATTTTTTTTCTCATTCGTTTTCTTATATTTAATATATTAATTATAATATATAATACATCACATCTTTCAGTAAAGTGGAAAATTTTTTAGTGACATAAATAACAAATAATCAATATTTAGGTTCTTATAATTCTTATATTATATGTATTATATAATATGTATCCGTCGATTCCAAATAGCAAATTTGTAATATTATTATTAAACCTACGAGTATATTATGTTCCGTGGCCTGTGGGTGTATCCGACATCTACTATGGAAAACACACGGATGAATCGTTGTTCAAACTTTAGAAAATAATATTTTCAAACAACGTTTACACTGTTATGTAGGTATATTATAGATAATATTAATGAAGGCTTACTTCAATTAAAATACAAATGTTCGGAGGGGCTAATTTGAATATAGAAGGTGCATTTGATAACATTAATGAAGGACTTAGTTCAATTAAAATATAAATTTTTGGAGGGGTTGATTTTAATATAAAAGGTGCTAAGCCCCTTCAAGTTCTCCCCAAATCGCGTCTACGCTACGAGTGCAACACCTTTTTCGTTCATGTACGATACCTTTATTGGACCACGTTCATTTATATTTATAATCATACATTCATATCTCGAATTTATTAGAGATTTTATAAGTATATGCGTAAAATATTTTACTATACTACGACACTACACTATACGATTACCTATTCTATAACACGTAGTGTAGCGGTTAATGCAACGAGTATATTATTCATAATATTATTTATGCGATCGCATATATTTAATATATTATAGAACGTTTCACTGCGTAATCGTCCACGCGAAAAGCCAATATTTGTTTCTTTCAAAACACGACGTACCGCGCTTGTATGTGTATAGGTGATATTACTAATAATAATTTTAATAATTATAAACGCCAAGGCGGCGGTGACGCGCAAATGCTATGTTATCGGATATCCGATCCTGTGCTCGCAGTGGTTTTTTTTTTCGTACATACATACACGCACCACTACGTGTCAAACATCAAACGAATAATTTATTGAACTGCGAAACATTTTGTTGCGATCGTTATGGCCGCGGACCGTTGTCGTATAATATAGTCGTTCGCAAGATATTAATTATGTATCGGTTAAATTCGTGTTTTGATTTTTGTCACGCGACTTGTACGCGACATCGTATTTTATTAAAACGACGCGAGATTATAGTAATATTATAAAGGGATACGATGTATATTATTGTTTATGGATGGCCCGGTAAATAATATTTCCAGCGTGTTATATAAGCGTGGGCGAAGGGTTTTAAAATTGGGGATACCGATTTTTTTTTTCTATGCGATCGTGAAAATGTAATAAAATGTTAGCGAGTAGTCCATGGTCGTATTGGATTTGGGTTTCCCGCTTCGCAGCAATTCCAGGGTGCATCATATCATGTGACAATGGTAAATTTTCATGAAAAATAAAATCCGTTTTCCTTTGACGCGATACCCTGTTTCAGCCGTACATCGTCACCGCGATCGAAAAGTAATGGAATCTCGGGAAACTGCATTTTTGCTACAATATACACCGTTAAAATGCGAAACCGCTTAGGTCGAAACACTCGGAGAAGGCTGTACATATATTATTGATGTATGGTACCGGGCGAATGGTGATGCGCGTAATATCGGATTCGGAACACATAATATATATAATATATATTACAACATCGCATGGGTGTATATTATTATTTATTACACGTGTAATAGTGTAGCGCGTAGGTATTCTATTTCTATACACTAAAACGAGAACATGGATATCGCAGAATTTATATCGAGTAAACTTTTCCCAACGAACCGTTTTCAATACTTCGTTTGCACCACGGTACGGCTATATAGAATTCTATTATAGTACAGCGTCGCATGGTTATTTATTTTCTTTAGTCCTTCGACCGATTATTATTGGTCATTAGAATGGACTCCGTTGGTCGTTCACGAACTGTTTCAGCAGAGTGCACACTTGAACAAAGGAGAACAAGATTTCTTTGACTGCTGAGTTTTCCCGCGAAAAACGAGGGTGAGGTTATTATTTATATAATTTTAAATTGGCATAATATGCGATTTATACATAGGTATTAGGTATACATATTGTGTAAGACACGTGTCTTTTGTAAAACGGACAAAATACACTTACCTACATACACCCGTACACGTATGTTATGTATGTACGAGTGTAATATTTTTGTTTTCTTACCTATAATATGGGACAATAATAATATTACAGTCGATATGAATATTGACATGAATACTAATATTGTAGTGCAAAATATACTGCCGGCGCACTAACGATATTTCGAGTACGATTTCGGAACTTCATTAATAATCATACGTAGAAAAACGATATCACTTTGCTCTCGATGGTAAAAATGTAATAATATACAGTTTAAGAAAAATTTATGTTTTTTAATCTATGTTAACAATGATTCATCATTAAATCGCTTGTGATCTTTGGTAATTTTATTTATACGAGTCATATAAGTGTTTTATATAAAGTATAGCCAGTCTAGGTTGCACATTGCTTATAAAGTTAAACAATTATGTTATAATCATACATAATATTTAGTAGATATGCATCAACAGTTAAACAAATTATTTTTCATTACTCGTTCAATGGGGATCAATATATATATAATTGTACACTAAGGTAACGTTTTATAAAAACATTACTTTTATTACAATTTATGAGCCTCCAAGGACTAAACATAGCTAGAAAATGTTCTCTTACTATCAGTGAAAATAAATTCATTAAAAATATGTCAAATAAATTGTTTATTTGTAACTTAATAAATGTATAGTTTTATAAAACGTGTTATATTGATATTGGTTATCTAAAATACATTTAGATTTTTGTAGTATACATATTGACTAAATCGTAGATTATTTTTTGATTTCTTGTAAATTATAAAACATAGGTATATTTCTTACGTTTAAAATTATTGTAACCATAAAGCTTGGGTTTAATGTATTGATCATTATTGTTATTTTAATTTTATGATTGTATTTTAGATTCTAAGTGAAACGAGGAATGTATTGATTTTACCATGAAGTGTGAAAGTTTTTATTTTTATTTTTGTGTCTATGTATACAATACCGACCAGATTGATTTTTCCGGTATATACTAAGCTGATATTTTTCTGATAGAAAATTTTATCCAATTGGAAATTTAACGTGGTCATTTATTTATTTCCTAAGTTTTCTCATTTTCTGTATACCTAATTGAGAAAAACAGTTTAAAAATTCCATAAATTAGACTAAGATATTAGTTATTATTATTTGGGTGTCGTAGTGACCAAAAACCTTTACCAGCAACTTAAATTAGAATTTATTGAAATTTGTGCTCATTATAAAATAACTTTCAATTTTCGATTAAAATTTAATTATAAACATTTGATTCATTCATCTTCAACATCATTGTTATATAAATATAAATTTACGCGTTTTAGCTTATTCACTCAAAATCGAGACATTAGTAAATGGGTTTCATTTATAATAGATCAATAGGTATGGCGATATCTTTAACTCACCCATGTATCTCACCTTTTCACCTAGCTGAGAAGTTTCATCGGACATAGGCGCTTCTTCTTATTTTTCTAATAAATTTATAAAAAATTTTTTATTTTTTTACGGAAACGATTAATGATTGATTTATTTGATTATAAGATATAATTTAATGAATAAAAAAGAACGGATGGGCCTCACTGTGTTGTACAATTGGGGGTGGAGTGCACTTCGTTCATAGGATAGGTCATTACAACGGATTTGTTAAATTTGTATACGAATAACGATTCTGAACGGAGTTAATATGTTCTAAAATGGGTATATGATAATATAGTATTTTATATTTAAATTGAAATATAATGCAATAGTATGCAATTTCGTAAAAATTTAAATTTTAAAGAGTCATAAAATTTGTTCCTTTAAGTCCGGTAGAATTTTTTTTATATACTTTTGAAGATTAACTTATGGACAACCTAGTGTTAAAATTTTGAATCTTAAGAAAAATGTTATGAATTTTCAACTACAAAATAACTTGCAAATTATCGCGATTTCAACATATTTTATACAAATTTGAAATTTATGGGCTCATGAAAAAATTTTGAGTAAAACGATCTACAATATTTTCTAGTTACGATAAGTATAACTTATAATAAACCTTGTATTAAATTTTCAAGAGTTTTCAGACAGCCAAATAAATTTTATAGATACTTAAAAAAAAGAAACTTACAAAAATCGAAAATTTAAATTGTCTATAAATAAGTCAAAATATGTCAAAATATTTTGAAAACTTAACCATGTATAGAAAAAGCCAATATAAAGATTTAGCAAAAATTTCAAGTATGTGCCTTATTTGGTTTTTAAGTGAAAGCAAATTTCAAAAACCGATATCATTTGTCAGTCTAGAATATCATACATTATATTATATTTTACATGTAATTTTATGTCAATATTCGCTGTTCAAACGCTTTTAAAAACAATTGTGCCTATGGATTTAAATAATTTTTGAATGACAATAAGAGCTACTTATGTGAAATCTTTCATTCCATTTTCAAGTATTTTGTACTAGCGAAATTTTTTTTATCACCGATTATAAAAAAAAAAAAAAATGTAAAAAAAATCGAATATTTCAAATTGTTATAAATAGCTTGGAAATCATTAACATTTTTTAAAAAATATATGACACAAAGGAAATACCAATCTTAACAGCTGGTAAAAATTTCAAGTTTCTGCGGCTTATACTTTTGAATTATAACAACTATTTAAAACCGTTTGAGAAAAAATCACTATTTTATGCAAATTCCTAAAAATTTAAATTTCAAACGGTCATAAAATTTTTTCCTATTGGTCCGGTAGACATTTTTTTATATATTTTTGAAGATTAGCTTATGGACAACCTAGTGTTAAAATTTTGAACCTTAAGTATCAATAGAAAAAATGTTATGAATTTTCAACTACAAAATAACTTGCAAATTATCGCGATTTTAACATATTTTATACAAATTTGAACTTTATGGGCTTATAAAAAAGATTTGAGTGAAACGATCTCCGATATTTTTTAGTTACGATAATTTTAACTTATTATAAACCTTGTATTAAATTTTCAAGAGTTTTCAGTCAGCCAATTAAATTTTATAAATGTTTTAAAAAAAAAATTTTTACAAAAATCAAAAATTTAAATTGTCTATAAATAAGTCAAAATATGTCAAAATACTTTGAAAACTTTACTATGTTTAGAAAAAGCCAATATAAAGATTTGGTGAAAATTTCAAATGTTTGCATTTTTTCGTTTTTGAGTTAGAGCATTTTAAAAAAATGTGTTTTGTCAAAACGTGATTTTGCATAAAATTTCCTGCTTTTTTGTAATTTTTTTATCGTTTTTTTCGACGTTTTGAAAAGTATTGAAAAAGTTGGATTTTTGACTTGCCAAAGTACCATCTAAATTCACTTTCCTTTAAGAAAAGTTGCTGTTTAAGAAAATCGAAGCATTTTCACTACTAAAAATCGTGTCCTCAGACACAAAAAAAGTAAAAAAAAAAACCACATCATTGTAAAACCAATAAATTCCATCACTCCGTTCAGAATCTAAAAGTATATAATTATAAATTATAATACATACTCATTTGGTTATAGATACATAGAATATAATGTATCGAATAAAATACATATTAGGTATAAGTATTTATGTAACTGAGAAATATTATATTGTGTTGTAAAATAATTATATAGACTTATTATAAAATAAAATTGTTAGAGCAATGAAATTCAATTTTTGTTCAAGATAAAAGTGTTTTTAAAAATTAATCAACGGTATTTGGGAAAATAATAATAGTTAGGTATGCTATGGGCAAACTTTAAACATAAACAAAAATAAGACAAATCAAATATTTTGAATTAATTTTTTTTTGTTAATTAAAATATTATCGTTTGTTTAACGTTAATTGTATGTAACCGTTTATATTTTTATTTTATAATATTATAAATTTTCTGGATGTTTAAGTCTACGTACATACCTAGACTGAAATCACTTTCAATGTTGTGTTCGATAGATTCGTATTGACCACTGTCCAGTGTTCATATTATAATTGTTACGTTATTCAGTTGATTAAATTATTCATTATCAGATTAAAAATTCAATGAAAAATATACGAGACACGTTAATTTTATCTCTTTTTTTGTTAATTGTATTGTTAAAAGTCATATTAATAGTTTAAAAAATATGTACACCGTACATATTATAAATATAAAATTAATTTTACACTTTTACAATTTAATAAATAATGTGAGAAAATAAGGTGAGTCGTAAGGAGTAATAAAGGCAATACAATTTTTTTTCTGTAAATCGTAAATTATCTCAGACATAACATTCATCTTTGATTGAGAAATTAGAGAAATAAAATGTTTTTTAAACTGTTTTAAACGGTTTTCTACTTAATAATAAAAATTAAAATATTTTTGGTGTAGGCACCAGAGTTTAATAAAATACTATTGTAAAATCAATACCTTCGTCCAACGTGTGCTACTATTTACTCATAAACAATATAGTGCATTCAAACATTTTCATACGAAATTAACATTTTTAATTTATTTAGGAAATAAATATTTTTTTTCCTAGAATACATTAAAAATGGTTTATTCAAGTCATTATAATATTTAAAAAGTATATTGTAAGTATTAATTTTTTATGTACTTCGTCAGTATTTTTTTAACATTATAATGATCAAATGTTTTTTCGTTATTACATTTGCATGTTTAAAATACTTTGTTTAATAAAAGTTCACGATTTTTACTTATTTATTTATTTTAAAATATGGCGTTCTTGCTTAGTGTTTGGAGAATGATCGTGCAACGAATTAATTATGTGCCGTTTTATAACGATTTTTAACAAAACATTTGTACTATGTTGCGTATACTAGAAACCATATTAAGGGTCTAACTACGGTGGTCTTACACCATTTCGAATATACGTCCGTGTTTGAGCGTTAGTCTCGTACATTAGTTTGCAAAAAAATACTTCACGTGGTTGTAGTGTTTAGTGTTCAGTCGTGCGTTGTACCGACCAAAGACCAAACTGTAATACATTTTATAAAAATATAACTTTTGTGATATAGAAAAAATAAATACATTTATGTATCCAGAACTTATGTCAATCCGACGAAGTTTAATATAAAATCAGTTGAAGCATTTTCGAGTAGAAAATTGAAATAGTAATAATTCATATTATCTTACCGTTTACATAGTACATCACTCACGCAAAACATTACGATATACCAGCTGGTATGATACAGATACAAATATTTTGTTTCAAATATTTTTGAGTTGCTCTTTTTTGCGTAGTTGAATAATTTTTCAAATTGCATGTTTCGTTCTTTGTCGTGTATCGAGTTATCAATAGGTATACACGAAATGAAAAAGTTTGGTTAAAGGACCTTTTTGCCAATTTAAACCGAAGGTAAAAAATATACTGTCAACTTGTATGATAATAATTGATTTTAGAATATGTCCTCAAACGGCCTTCTGAATAAATTATTATTCGTTTAGATCCATCCTTTGTATGGCTTGCAAAATATGAAGACAGTCTTATAATTAAACAAAAGTTCTCAAGGAGAAATTCTTGTGTTTGATAATTTATTTGCTTGAAAACGTATTTATTTATTTATTTTTATTAGTTCGAGAGAGTTACTTTTCACATATTTTACTTCGATAATATATAATATTTTTAGATATAGAACGGTCAGAAATAGAAAATACATCTAACTAGGTTTTAACCAATAAATTAAAAATGAACTATTATATTAACAACATTTAGTTATATTTAATTCAGTTTTTAGATGCTTAAAATGTTCAACCTTTTTAAACCAGTTATGGTTATTTCATATTTGTCGTTTTAAGAGTCTAATTAGTAATTTGCAATTGATCATAGAAATATAATAATTGTATAACTGTCAACTATACGGATAATTTAATGTAATTGATATGACATTGGACAACTATTGTTTGAGATATACTCGTACGTCTTTCGGTCATCTCTGTGGTTCACCGGGAAAATCTCCCTCCCCTTCGTTAATAATTGTTGTTGTTCGTAATTATTTTTATATTTTAGATTCTGAACGGAATGATGGAATCTATTGATTTTACAATGATGTGTTTTTTTTTTTGTGTTTGACGGCACCTTTTTTGGCAGTTAAAATGCTTCGATTTGCTTAAACAGCAACTTTTCTCAAAGGAAAGTGAATGTAAATGGTACTTGGGTAAGTCAAAAATCCATCTTTTTAATATTTTTTAAAAAAATCGAAAAAAACGAGAAATTCTACGCAAAATCACGTTTTTACAAAATAGTTTTTCTTAAAATGCTCTAACTCAAAAACAAAAAACCGCAACAACTTGAAATTTTCATCAAACCTTTATATTGACATTCTCTATACATGGTTATGTTTTCAAAGTAATTTGACAAATTTTGACATATTTATGGACAATATAAATTTTTGAATTTTGTAAAATTTTTTTTTTAAAACATCTATGAAATTTAATTGGCTGGCCGAAAATTATTGAAAATTTAATACAAGGTTTATAATAGGTTTAACATATCGTAACTAAAAAATATCGGAGATCGTTTCTCTCAAATTTTTTTTATAAACCCACAAAGCTTAAATTTGTATAAAATGTGTCAAAATCACGATAATTTGCAAGTTATTTTGTAGATAAAAATTCATAAAATTTTTTCTGTTTATAACTAAGGTTCAAAATTTTAACACTAGGATATCCATAAGCTACTCTTCAAAAATCTTTAAAAAAATTTCTACCGGACATAGAGGAAAAAATTTTATGACTCTTTGAAATTTAAATTTTTACGAAATTGCATAAAATAGCAATTTATCCTCAAACGATTTTAAATATTTGTTATAATTCAAGAAGTATAAATCGCAGAAACTTGAAATTTTTACCATTTGTTAAGATAAGCATTTCATTTATGTCATATTTTTTTCAAAATATTATATTAATTTTTAAGCCACTAATATAGGCATTTAAAATATTCGAATTTTTTATATTTTTTTTTTATGATCGGTGATAAAAAAAAATTGACTAATACAAAATACTTGTAAATATAATACAAGATTCCACAAAAGTAGTTATTATTGTCATCCCAAAATTATTAAAATCCATAGGCACAATTTTTTATAAGCATTTGAACACCGAATATTGACATAAAATTACATGTAAAATATATTATAATATATAAAATTCTAGACTGACAAATAATATCGGTTTTTTTAAAATGCTCTAATTCAAAAAGAAAAAACCGCAACAACTTGAAATTTTCACCAAATCTTTATATTGGTGTTCTCTATACATACTTAAGTTTTCAAAGTATTTTGAAAAATTTTGACTTATTTATAGACAATTCAAATTTTCGATTTTTGTAAGTTTTTTTTTTTGAAATATCTATAAAATTTATTTGGCTATCCGAAAACTTGAAAGTTTAATACAAGATTTATTATAAGTTATACTGATTGTAATTAAAAAATATCGGAGATCGTTTCACTCAAATTTTTTTTATAAGCCCATAAATTTCAAATTTGTATAAAATATGTTGAAATCGCAATAATGCAAGTTATTTTGTAGTGGAAAATTCATAAAATTTTTTCTGTCTATAAATAAGATTGAAAATTTTAACACTTGGTTATCCATAAGCTACTCTTCATAAATCTATAAAAAAAGTTCTACCGGACTTAAAGAAACAAATTTTATTACTTTGAAATATAAATATTTACGAAATTGCATAGTATTGCATTATATTTCAATTTAAATATCAAATACTATATTATTATACACCCATTTTAGATCAACATATTAACTCCGTTCGGAATCGTTATTCGTATACAATGGTACGTATCATTGCATTCAAATTTAACAAATCCATTTTAATAATGACCTATCCTATAAACGAGGTGCACTCCACGCCTAACTGTGCAGCAGAGCGAGGCTCACCCGTTTTTTTTTCTTCGGTGTCCCTGAAGTAGCTTTTATTTATAAACACTTACCTATTTTATTTTTTACGAGAAATCATTATAATTTATATTTATATTATATGATTTATAAATAATGTGTTATACGAAACACAATTATAAATACATATACATTCTCAATAGGTATATTTTGTATTTTAGGACACAGCAATGTGAAAAACAAATCCCTCCCAGTTTCTCAGTTGATCCACAAAAAGAAAAAAAAAGGGAAAAGAAAAGATAAATATTATCTTATATTATAATAGTATCTGTTTTTTTAGAATTATATTTTTATAATAAATAGTGATTCAAAATATATTTAAAATCTTTGATTTTTATGATTATTATTATGACAAATCCTAAGGGTGTGTCACAACCCTCAAGAATCCTTCTTAAATAAATCATTGCCAACTGGTAACTATAATCCAGTATCCTGTATTCACACAAGTGAAATATCAAAGAGAACGGATAGGCCTCGCTTTGCTGTACAGTTGGGGGTGGAGTGTACCTCGTTTATAGGATAGGTCATTATTACAATGGATTTGTTAAATTTGAATAATGATAGATATCATTGTATACGAATAACGATTCTGATCAGAGTTAATATGTTTGTCTAAAATGTGTATATAATAATATAGTATTTTATATTTAAATTGAATTATGCAATTTTTTAAAAATTTAAATTTCAAACATTCGTAAAATTTTTTCTTTTAAGTCCGGTAGAAATTTTTTTATATATTTTTGAAAATTAGGTTATGGACAACCTAAATTCACTTCACTTTGATGTTTTTGTTATCGTAATTTATGCCAGTAATCTCAATCTTGTAGTCTCTAAGTGAAAGTGTTGTAATATGTTACTATTTCCATCGATTCGGAATCATCAATCCACATGTTTTATTCGAAAAGACGAATTCCATCATGCCTTTAAAAGCCTGAAATAAAATAAAAACATTGATTTATCACGTATGTAAACATTTTCTCTTTTATACAACTGATTGTCAAAATAACGCTTGAATGCTCTTATCGAATGATTTAGTTAAGCATAAAAAATATGTTTCCGTAATATTTATATTATTTATTTACATTAAATGTCGTGAAAAACGTTGTGATAAAAGGGTTTCAAGGTACTTTAGATATTTACTGTAATACCTTATACGTATAATCATTTGCTTTGAAAATAGAGAGGTAGGTGCATACATTTCCGAAATAAGATTTATTTTTAGAAAATAATATGTTATCTTGTAAAAAGTGAGATTTATTATTTTTTACTCTACTTATTTTCTAAATGTTTCCTATTAAATGTTGTTTGTGTGGAATTGTATGTAAAATTGTTTCATTATATGAGATAAATGATAATCAATTATAGTAGTACGCAATTAAGTATATTATTCGTATTTGTACTTAAGTCAAAAGAAAAAATTAAACCGGATACATAAATCGAGTATTTGGTTTTTGTCTACTTAAATGACGTTAGTGAGGTGTTTTATTTTTACATTTTAATCTAGTACGTTTGAAAGAAATAAACCAATATCGTAGTCTAAATATTCAAGTATTTTTAAAAAAAAATAAATGTAAGTAAATTCCGTAAAGTTTCAGTTGGTTGGTCTGAGATCAATGTTATCCGATGTTTCTATTTTCGGACAGGATATACCCCTATGTTAAGTTGAAAAATTAAAAATCTAAAATGCATACTTAGTATTCGTAAATTGTATAGAAAAAATTGCATATTTTTTGATTTTCTAACGCATATTATGCAAATTATTAGATATATATATGTATTATATTTTTCAACAATTTTTTCAGTTAAATAAAATGTCAAAACGCCATCCGGTTTTAAATATGATTATTTTATGGTGAAGACCAAAAACACAAAAGGTCAATTTTTTTCGATAGACCAAAAGCGCAAAAAGTCAATTTTTTTCGATAGCCTAAAAGTGCAAAACAAATTTGTGCTTTTGTACCTTAGTAGTGGTATACCAGCTCTAAAGTCAACTCCAATATAAAAGCATGGAACTTATACATTGAAAAAAATATTGCAAGATTGGATTACTTAAAAACTGTGGGCTTCAAACTTTAAATTTAATATTAAGGTCTTTAATTATTTTTTTTTTTTTTTATTGATCTTAAACAAAACAATAAACATCTATTAGTTGCTGTTATTATATTAAATACAATTTTTATAATTATTTATATACTTTTATATTTAAATACCTACACATTTTATAATCACGAATAGCATAGGATATTAATAACTATATGATTTTAATTATATGTTTTTAACTATAAGATTTTAATAAAATATACTTTTTTTTATAAAATTAATTTGGGCTTATGGATTATTAAAAAGATAATTTTTTTTGCGCTTATGGGATATTTAATTTTGCTCTTTTGGGTTGCTTTTGGGTCATATTTTGCGTTTATGGGCTACAGCCTTAATTTACTGTTCCACGATTTTTATTCATTTTTGAGTATATTATTACAATGTATCAATGTATTTTTTCTTTTTATAATTCTGAACAATTTTAAAAACATTTATTCATACATTTTTTCTTGCCTATATATCTTACAGGTTTTTCGTACTTACTTTGAGTTTTTTAAAAAACCTTCAACCATAACTTATAATTATAATAATACCAGGGCTCCTTCCAAGCTCTGTTTATTACTGTTATTGGTTTGGAACATCATTTACAATCAACTTTTATTTGTATTTACTTAAGATTGAGTAGTTAAGTTGAGTTATTTAATAATATAATTGATTATTAACAGATTGTATTGTATTATATTTTAATAACATATTATGTAAATATTATAAAAAATGCGATCAACACAACCGAGAGATAACATAATACAGATTCAGTATACATCGAGAGCTTCTTTAATCTACTCCACTGTATACGGAGTAGTTAATCCATATGAATAAATCAAACACCATTATATTATTATATTATTGGTTGAATATTCTGTTATTGTACATGGTGTAAACATCAATTTAAAAAAAAGGAGCCCTAATTAAAAAAACTGTGGTACACAATTTATTGACAAAAAACACAATTAGTATTTTATCAAAATATCCATTAATATTTTATGTAGTATCAAAGTTATGAACAGATTTTAATACATAAATAATTATATGTATATATTTTAAAACAATAATTTGGTTTTAAAATAGTGTGAACTCTAATAGATTGTAATTTTAAAACATAAAACATTACATATTAATAATATATTATATAAATTATGTTTTTGTTTGACTATAAAAAAAGTTCAACCAATTTTGAAAGTTTGATTGAGCCATACATATAAAACATATCATTTTCATGAAAAAATATTATATACTAACAAATTCTTTCACTGTTCCATAAAAAATTAAAATAAATAAATAAATGAAATTGGAAGGTTATAAAATAAAATAAAATTGATCGTATGACATGAGGATTGTTACACTTTTTACTTTTAAGTGATGATAAAACAATTTTAAGTAATATCAAGTATAAATAATTATTTATTCTAGTTTTGTTTATTTTAATCAGATAACTGATAATAGTCTTTATACTCATTATAGTTATGTTGAGGATTTGGAATATTTGGATATAATTCTACAAAAATACGAAACAGAACAAATGTTTTTAAAGCAGAGTAAGCACAATTGCGTTTGTAAAATCTTTGTCTGTACATCTATTCATTCAATAATATTATTTATTATATTATTATAAGGTCTAAGGATTTCTGGACATTTACGTGGTTATACTGAACTCTTTACATTTTCAAATCCTTAACCTTATTCTGAACATGGTCTACACTACACTTGTCATGTTTGCACTGCGTATCGAATCTACTAGTGCGTGTCTTCTCTACATTTATTTTCCAAGAATAATCACTTACCTCACTTGATAACTACAAACCGATGTGAGGGGAAAAATAAGTACAGAAATCTTATGCTACGATATAACCTAGTTTTAACAGAAACTAGAAAGAAGGATTACATATTTTTTCTTATTGGCCAATCGATAAATAATTTAGACATTTCCATAGAGGCAAAATGTGTGAAGTTTTTAACATAATTATGTAAATATTTGTGTTAGGACTTAATAAGATATCGGTACATCTATGAAAATATGAACAAATTGGGAAGAATTCATTCAATTAAATATCTATAAATAAACGAAATGAGTTTAATTAAAAAAATAAACCAGTAAAATTGAAAATCAAATTTGTGATTTTATATTTTATTTCGTTTATTGATAAAAAAACTTCATGATCGAAAAATTAATTAATAGGTGAAAAAACTCTTTTTGTTTTATTAATTTTCTTCGTAATATTCTTGGTTTATAAAAACAAACAATTCAATCACTTTACAAATAAGGTTTTAATATTATACAACTTTTAATCGGATTAAAATATAACTTTTTTTTTACGATAATTGTTGTTTTTCTAAAGAATTTTTTATCTCAATGGATATTTTTATCATCCATAGTACGTGTTAAAACGACTAGTTAATGTACATATTAAAATATAATAATATAATTCGTATATAATAGGAATATGTAAATAATATATAATAATAATACTACGATTGAAGTATTAATAGCAGTATACATTGTAAGTACGTGTCATAGCCGGGAAATAGTTATTATAGCTATATTCACGTAGGTGTATATTGGTGTATAATATTAATTTGTAGTTTGTACAATAATTAATGCATGTCTAATAAAACTTCCAATTGGGTATTAATTTCGATCGATCGATTTTAGAACTATGATAATATATAGTGTTTTTGTAATTTAAATTTACTTGAGCTGAATGTTATGCTAATCTAAAATAATTGCTAATGAAATTAGAAATAAAACAGTTCTACATTTTTTTTTCCATGAATCAGATGTCGATAGCAGATAAAAAAGGACATGATTCGAAATTGTTCTTATGGCTTACTAAATATTAATGTAAAAAGAGGGGAACAATGTTTTTGAAATCAGTCTAATTGAAACCACTGTTTCAACTTTCAAGTATTATCCTCAACGCGCCAAATCATAAAAATGTTTATAATTTGATCTGAATACAGAAACGTATTTGTGTGAACGCTGAAGATTCTATGATAATGCCAGCAAACTATAGATCCGTTATCCAAGTGCTTATCAATTTACTGAACATATTCTATATAATAATTTTAAAAGATATCAGACTTTAGAAAATTGAAATATCGTCTGTTAGGTTCGTTATTAAAGTTTGGATAGGCTTTATAATCACGTTCAACACAATATTGAAATCTTTAAGTACTCGAAATTTATTACGTTAGTCGCGCAAAATAACCTTTTGCTTAAAAATGACCTATTAAACGCAGAACTATTACCTATTAACTGTGAATAGATACAGGGAGTAAAACTATATGTCATCATAAACAACAACAACAACAAAAATAACAACAACCAAACAACAACAACAGCCATATTATCCTAAAGAGAAGTTAAATACAACATTGCTTAATGAACACATGTCATCATGGCCCTAAGCATCCTACGTATCATACAAATACGTGAGACTTAAGAACTAACAATACATTAACGTGTGAGCCTAATTAGTATATAAAGTATAAAAACTATAGATGACCCATAAAATGGAGAAATTAAAAATTATTTTATTGTTTTTTTAGTATTAAGAATAAAAATGCGTAAATCCAGGAATTTATACTTATAAATAAAATAATTTAATACAATTCATAATCCTTGTATCCGATTGCCCATATAAATTCATAGTACATCATTTTGTAAATGTCACAAAAAATGTATTGTCACGTTTCTTTTATGGAACAAAAATTAAAACATACCTTTTACATTCAGTTGAACACAGAAATAAAGAATATTAAATTTTAGTAAAATATATAATATATTATATAGATTAATATTTGGCCTTAGTAGAACACTGGAATATTACTCACGGTAGCACTACCTAAACGCGTGTGGGCTAGATAGCTAGATTTTAAAATTTTTTTTTTTAGTTATTATTATTGCATTTGAAACTGATTCGGTTCTACGTTTATGACGTAAGCATGGCATATGAGTGAACATTTCAAGTGAAAAAAAGAACGGGTGGGCATCGCTTTGCTGTACAGTTGGGGGTGGAGTGTACCTCGTTTATAGGATAGGTCATTATTACAATGGATTTGTTAAATTTGAATGCAATGATAGATATCATTGTATACGAATAACGATTCTGATCAGAGTTAATATGTTTGTCTAAAATGTGTATATAATAATATAGTATTTTATATTTAAATTGAATTATAATGCAATTTCGTAAAAATTTAAATTTCAAACATTCGTAAAATTTTTTCTTTTAAGTCCGGTAGAAATTTTTTTATATATTTTTGAAGGTAAGCTTATGGATAACCTAGCGTAAAAATTTTGAATCTTAAGTATAAACAGAAAAAATTTTTAGAATTTTCAACTACAAAATAACTTGCAAATTATCGTGATTTTAACATATTTTATATAAATTTGAACTTTATGGGCTTATAAAAAAATTTGAGAGAAACCATCTCCAATATTTTTTAGTTACAATTAGTATTACTTATATTTAATCCTTTAATTCATTTTTAAGAGTTTTTGGACAGCCAAAAAAATTTTATAGATATTTAAAAAAAAAAAACTTACAAAAATCGAAAATTTAAATTGTCTATAAATAAGTCAAAATATGTCAAAATACTTTAAAAATTTAACCATGTATAGAGAACACCAATATAAAGATTTGGTGAAAATTTCAAGTTGTTGCGGTTTTTCGTTCTTGAATTAGAGCATTTTAAAAAAATGTAGTTTGTAAAAATGTGATTTTGCGTAAAATTTCCTGTTTTTTCGTAATTTTTTTAACGTTTTTTTCGATTTTTGCAAAAAGTATTAAAAAAGTTGGATTTTTGACTCGCCCAAGTACCATCTACATTCACTTTCCTTTCAGAAAAGTTGTTGTATTAGCAAGTCGAAGCATTTTTACTGCAAAAAGTTGTTGTCAGACACAAAAAAAAAAAAATACACATCATTGTAAAATCAATAGATTCCATCACTCCGTTCAGAATCTAAAATATATGACTGTACGGTGGCGGTCCTGCATGCAGGGACCTTTTTTTCACTGGCGATCTTAAACCGATGTAGTGGAGGGTTAGTATATTTTATGGCTGAGTCAAAATAGCTCGATTGAAATTTAGTTAAAAAAAAAGCATTAGAACTGTAGTTTAATTAAGTCGTCGAATCAGAAAGCCTTGTTTACAAATGTATTTAGGTAACTTTAAACGATTGAAAAAAAAATGTGTAATAAATTATTCACTTTAAAACGTTGATAATTCCAACACTACTAAACCATATGTATGGTAATGCCCATATAGTCAATGTAAAAATAATACACGTAGATATGTAAAACGTTTGTATAATCAATGAAAACGTTATTTCCAATCCAATCTCGTATGGTTATCGTCGAATTATCTCGTACGGTCATTGATTTAATTTATATCATACCTAACTAGTATGATGGTGTATATAAATATATCGATAAATATGATTAATAAACACATACCTATCTGAGAGTTTATCTGTAAAACTTCTATATGACATTTAATTAATTTAGCATTTTTTATGGAATGTTCATAATAATTATATAAATTTATAATTATAAAATTATATTATACTAAAACAAAATACAAACTGATATGTGTTAGGTTTTGGTGATAAGTTACAACATATTTTAACATATTTTTGTCAACTGTTAAATTATAAATTATTGATAAGTGCTTTGAATTATAGTAGAAATAAATGTATAAGTTCGCAAGGTTAATTTCATGCCATTTTTTAATATTTTTGAAAAATCAAAATAATTGAGACAGTCAATATTTTAATAAAGTTTTGAAGTTGGATGTACGGTTAAACCGACTTCATTTACGAATATTGGTTTTGAAGTTTTTCTTAGACTGTATAAATACTAACTATAATAAAATACCTTTGCTACAATGCACGTTATGTACCAGCAGGGATAGGCAGTTTAATAGGCACTGAGGTCCATTTGTAGAATCTCAACTTAAGCCTGTAAATAAATATAGATATAAAAATTCTATTTTTATAATTTATTAATCTTGTGGATAAATGTTAATAAAATGATGTTCTACAGAATTTGTTCGGTATAGTAAATGATAGCTGTTTTATGGAGTATATTTTTCCAACTTTTAGAGTGCATATTTTAGACCTTTTTCGAGTAACATATGTCATAGTAAATATTTCACATTTTTTAAAGTTGTAAATCTCGAGCCCTAGCTGTTTTATAATAACGTATACTTAATTATAAAACGAATTAAATATATATATTTTTGTAAAGTGCTATTAACAAGAACATTATAGCCCCAAAAATTAAATATTGTATGAATTAAATACTATTTTGATTGCATTATAGTGTAAGCTGCTGTAGATATGAGCACAAAAACTGTGTTATTTATAATTTACATTTTTTGAATATTTTACTATACATGCAGTAATCATTTAGGTAACTTTTTTATTGTAGGTATTGCGTAATTTAATATTATTAAGTAGGTAATGAATAATATTTAATAATTATATAGTGTTTTTATAAACGCAATCAATGTTTGGATATCACCTACATAACAATGTATATAGATTGATGTTCGTTTTATTTCGTATCGTATACACTCACCAATATGAGCTATTTGTTAATTATAATTTTATATGTTATAATGATATGGAGAACCTGTGTATAAGTATAAGTATTACGACACTAAAAAGTAAAAAATTCATATTTATATGAAAGAAATAATATTTATACATATATTTTTGGTACCTGCATTTTTAAACTGTAAAAACATTGGTTTTTTTTTTTAAAAAAAACCATACGTTACTATTTTTTTAATTTATTCATAAAACAAAATTTATTTTTTATAAAACCCCCTCCGGAAATTTAATTATTGGCTAACAGACAGAAACCGTGCTTGAAGATAACATCAGCTGTCCTGTACAGGTTATATATCAGTTTATAAGCAATAGTTGGTGATTTTTAATATAATATCATATAAGTTATAGATATTGTTTTCACATTTATTGGAATATTATGAATATTATGGTGTAATTAAATAATTGTTTCTATTTTTAATAAATAAACCCGATAAGTTTATCAACTTATAAGTATCAAGTGTAACGGTTTGAAAATAAAATAACTTAACGGGTAAAATCACATACCTGAGCAAATGAACGGCCGTGGGTCAATAGAAAATGAGTATTATTATTTATTAGGTATGATTTTTAATTTTTATCTTATGCTTTATAAAATTATAACCTTTTTTTCTCGTTATTCATAAGTATACTGTTTACAATTTATACTCAATAGGCAAAATAGTCAATAAGTACCTATATGTGTTAAATGTATTACGTATATACATATTATATATTTTTTACAAATTAGTTATGTACAAAATAAATAATAATACATACTTTATTTTTTATTTTATTTTAGTTATGATAGTTCAGTCATCCATTAATGACATTCGGGACTTTACAACCTTAACATTGTTTCGGCAATTTTTTTAGCTAACATAATTTAAACAATTCTTTAAGATTTTGTGAATTCGTGAGACAAATAATTAATACATATGTATAAACGACAAACGTAATATAATAATAAGTGTTTAAGATGAAATAAGTATTTATTTTATATTGTTCGACGTTTTTGCTCTATTGTACTTAGATGTGTTAGTCAAAATTTCAATCATCAAAATATTTTTGTGTCACGCAATTTCTTGCATTCACGCAGATTATTTCCGGGCCGAGTATGATAATTTTTGTACTACTGTTCCACATTGTTTGTATTTGCTTTATGCAATCAGTATGATGTTATAAGCACACACATTCAAATATCATAATAATGCATTTTTCAAAGATTTACTATTCTATAACTATTCTGAGATGGATTAGTTACTATGGTTTGTTTTTATTTTTCCTTACGATGTTTTTCAGAAAATTAAGAATCCTATATTAATATTTTACGTGTTATACATGTTGTTTTATCATCATTAAAATTTTAGGTTTCTCGTATTAATTATTTTAATATTTTTTTTATTTTTATTTATTAAGTTTTAATATCAAGGTAAATTTGTTATTTTGATCTAATCAAATGTATTGTTATGAAAAGTTATGCTATTAGTAATTAATTGCAGTGCTATATAGGTACTATACTGTAGACTTAACTTTTATAATTAGAGAAATGTTCAAGTTATTATGACCAAATTAGTGTTTTTTGTTGTAACTTTATAATTCGAAAAATATATTTGAACTTGTGTAAGGGATAATTTTAAAATTGGCTAATGCCGAATCAACCGGGTAATAATTACTATCAATTTTAGTTGACATATATAATAATTTTTAATCAAACGGTATCAGTACTATACGTCTATATGCCTAATATACTGACATAATCCCGTCAATAATGCAAAATTTTAATTATAAGTTTATAAGTTTACTGGCACTTTGTAGCATAACACGTAATGCAACGTCGCAGCGTTAGTATGATTTAGTAATAAATTGTTTTAATTTAATGTTTTATTTTTTTCAATATTATACAAAAATCGTGACGAAAATATTGGCATGTTTTAGTCAATGTACAATGTACATCATACAATTTGAGATGAACTATTTCCCGTAGGTGCCAGTGATTCCCAAGTATTTATAACGAGCAAATTATTTTACAGAATATAATTTTATTTTTCCGTCATGTTTTTGTAAAAATGTCGACATTAAATAAAAACGAAACTTCAAATTTCAATGTATATATCATAAGTGCAGCTTTGAATAACGATTGAATAGTAGTTTAAGGTGTGGGCTCTTTACGTGGAATGATCTTTTTTGCCAACTGATTACGATCTCCTTTTGTAATTAACTGGGCATCAGAAGGTGTATTGACAGAACGTCAAGTTGTATTCCATGGAAAATTTTGTAACTTTGCATCTTGTTATGGATCTTATCATTTTAGCATTGTGATTTATTCTGACATCCCTTATTCTTTCTTAGTTTTTTAATATAATCTGTAGATTTTGAGTAACGACACAGAAAGTCGAACTCCCAAAAAGTGAGGTTGATACTTTTACGTGGATTACCATATAAATATAATATAATATAAAGCCATATATTTATATATATATATTATAAGTATAAATGATAGTCTTGTGTAAATATAAATCACTTATATTTTTATAAGAGAAAAACTTTAGTTTATTATGGTGTATAAAAACTGTACGTTCTAAAAAATGTTGTACAATGACATCTTAACAGCTATGGTTTTATTTTCTAGTAAGTTTCAATAATTTTCCTAACTAAAAGAGAATTTTCATGAAGTCGATTTTCTAATAATTCTTCATAAGTTGACTATTGGTCCCTTAGTTAACGTAATGGCACATGTTATTTGTGATGCTTCGCTTTTAAGATGTTTTTGGATTATTGCTAATCCCAACTATCTTCATATCGTATATAAAAATTAAATTTACTTTGTTCAAAATTGTAATATTTAAAATACTTGAAAATAATGACCCAAAACAGTTGATGTATGTTAAATCTAAAGAAGTATTTATGAATTTTCGTTAAGAGTAGTTGACGTGAATCATATGATTCCACTTTTATTTTTAATAAGCTGATATAATTTTCTTTTGCATGGAATTTCACTCATTAAAAAGTGCCCGATCAAAAAAAATGTTAATTACTTAATTGGCAGTGATGGTTAAAAACGATGGCATTTTGAAGCGTTATTTTATCTTTTTAATCACGAAAAATACATTTTAATCTAAGAGTCCGTCTAATTTAATAATTTATTGATTTTTGAATTATTCTACAAAAATCAAATCAACTGGTCTTTATCTAGGCTAATTAATAATTTTATTATTATTATTAAGTTTGATGCTTGAATGTTAACTTTAAAAAGAGAACTTTTGCATTTAAATCATTTAACTACTGTAAATTTGTAACTAAATACTTCGTCATCGAATATGATTAAGATAATTGATATCATGTAATAATATTATTTATTTCAGTTAAACTGGACTCTTTCATGTATGTAAATCACTTATAATATGGACACTAAATAATAATGAAAAATGCTTCGATAATTAGTGGTATTACAATAAAAAATATATAATAATTAATGAATGAAAGAATTTTATCATTGATAATTTTATTCTATGAATGGAAATAATAATAGTTTGTATTGTATAGCAGTAACATCTCAATAGTTCAAAATGATCAAATTCGGAATGTTCTTAAATTTCGTAACATTAAGAATTCATTTGGACGATTTGTAGAGAGAAACAACTTTATTCAAAGCGAACTGCCCGTCAAACGGGTTACCTAAATGATACAGTGTACAGAATCAGACATATTTGTTACAATGTAATGGATAAAAATAGTACATAAATGAGAATAGTAAATTTTAAAAAAAATAAAGCATACAATAAAATATGGAGTGATAGTAGAATATAAATGAAAAAATTAATTAATATTAAGATTATAAATGCTTATGTATAATATTAAGTGTGTCTCTCATGACAACTAAGCATATTTCTTTTAGTTCTTTTAAATCTAATGCCTTGTTTTTGAAGAAGTCTTTAAGCAGAGGGGATGCTGTTCCACGTGCCCCGAACCATAGACCATGGACTTCCCAATTGCTTATTTGGTATTTATCCTTGAAAAAATTTTCATATTTATCTTTAGTATTAATAAGTAAAATAAAGGGAGGTATATATTTAAGATACGATATTTTACAAAAACATGTTTACTGGAATTGATTATCATTATACACAAGCTACAACCATACGACAGAAGAATACTGTGCAAATATCAAAACCTATCTATTATTCTGTCTTCGTTTCAGTAACACCTATCCATGATTGAGAAACTATGCTTAAAAATGGATTCATCATATTACGAGCTGTGGTAAATTATAGTGAGACATGTTTCATTTATTACTTTTGTGTTATAGTTATTACTACGAAAAAATTATTTTACTTTAACAAGTTATTAATATTTGTAAAATATTGAAAACTATATTTCGTTACATTAAGAAAAAAAAATATTGATATATTGATTGTACTGAATGTTTAGTGTAATGTAGTGGAATTTCAAATTCGACAAGATAATCGAAATTGATTGAATAGCTTTTTTTAACGAGTTAATATTATAATATGTAAGTATGGAAGTATAAGAAAAATAGTGCGTAGATAAAAGAAATTAGAGAAGTAGTATTATTTCAACGATAGAGAAAACTAACTTTTTCAAAAAACATTTTTCGAGAAACGATGATAATTTAAAATTTTATAATAGTTTAATATTATAGTATGGTTAGCTTATTTTAGTTTAAATTTTAATATTTTTTTTTTTTTTTCATTCACTTGGTGTCGGCGTATGAAGTTTATTATTATGCATATATAATTTTATGTTGTAAGTTTAAATAGTTTAATAATTTATATTTATTTATTAATAACAATACGGGATATGGCCAATTCAATACAAAATTATGAATTTATATCTTATATGAACAGTATATTATAGTACAGTTGATGCACTCTTATTTATTCTATAAGTACTCATAACTCGATGTAATGGTTTATTTTTTACAAATAGTTAGTGTTGCATTTTAATAAGGAAAATAAAGATTAATGATGGAGTTTAATAGATGGTTACTTTGAAGTTGATTTGAGCTAATAAATCGGGAGAATTAATAGAGCTATCCAATAAGACACTTGAGAAAATTCAAATTACCTTTTTGTCAGCTAAAATATTTAAACTAAGTTGAATAATAATAAAATAATAAACTTGTGTATAATCAGGGGTGGGTGGTTCAATTTTAATATGTAAGCCGTAAAGTTAAGAAACTAGCTTTGCACACTTTCAACTTGTTTTGTACAGCAAGACGTAACTGGATCTCATCATACGACCATTCCAAATTCTAAAATCGACCTCACAAAAGCATAATACAGTAATATAATAGGAGTAACCAATTTAAATTCACTTCAAATTCCTTTTATAAAACCTGAAGTGTTATAGGTTTACAACATGTTTTATCTAAATGAGTATGGAAATGTAATTCAAGACCAAAAATTATAACCAAATCAGTAATCGCGTTGCCCACAAACAGTAGTAATATATTATTACACATGAATAATAAATACGTTCGCTAGTTCTATAGAACGACATTTTGAAACATTCAATTTTAGATCACAGTCATGAACTTAACTAAAGAATTTATATGATCTTGTAAAAATAAACAGTCCCTGACAAAAATTAATTTTTAAATATAACTTTAGATCATCAGCAAAAAGAAGAAAACGACAATTAATAGTAGAATTCTCAATATAATTAGTATATAATGCAAATAACACAGTAGAAAAATGTTCACCTTGTGCAGAAACACCAGATAATACATCTATAGTATCTGATTTTAAATCGAACACCTTAACCAATTGTTTACGATCACGAAAATAAAAGTCAAACTACGAGAACAGAGGTTTACCAAGGCCAGAATAATATAATATATGGAATCATTACATTTTGTATATTTCATTAAATGCATTTAAATGTAATCGTACGAAGTGCTTTTTAGAATACAATGAAATATAAGTTATTATTTTGAAGTTGTTTGACTTACATTATTTTTGAATGAGTCACAGTCCATTTGAATTATTTGTATGTTGTAAAGTTAAGTATATACATCTAATATTTTTGTTTTTGACATTTATATAAGTTTATGAATAATTTAGCTGGAAAAAGAATTACACATGTTGCTTGTAGGTATTATAAAAAATCCAAAAGCTAAAAATACATAAAATTTTAAATGCTAATGAAACAAAATATACCTACTTCTGCCATGAAATAATTTTTAAGGTTGGGTTGATTATAAACTATAAATTATAGAATGTGCATTTCTTAGTCAAAATAATATAATTTTACTACAGGTAAATGAATTAAAATCTAATAAATAATTGGAATATACTAATCAAACTATCATTTAGCAAAATTAATTACAAAAAACATGCCATATTGGTATATCTTAACATAATATTTTGAATATTACATAGTTTTTAAATATTTTATTTTTATTTTTTTCGGGTTTCAACAATTTATAGCGTACAATTTATTTATGAGCACCAATAGAATCGTATAAAATGTCTCAATAGTTGGCTTTAGCATATAGTTTTATAAAACAAAAATAAGAATGATGATCTATATATAATTTCATATTATATTATTATTTCAGTTTTAACAGAGACTGTTTGAGATGATGTTTTTATATATAATTATATATATCAGTGGTTCTTAACCTTTTGTAGATCACGGACCCCTGATGAAAGATTTTTAGAAATCGTGGACCCCCTGGCCAATTTTTTCTCGAATACCTTTTTAAACATCTCATGTTATATATACAAATTAGATATAAGTGGACGTAACAAAACATATACACATTTATAATTATTCTTATTACACTTAATTTTTCATAAAAATGTAAAATAAATAATTTTATTTTTAATATTCATAAAATAAAGTTTTTACATGGTTAATGTGATGGTTGGTGTTGCATTCGAGACACAAGTTTTTGAACATCGGACTAAATACTGAAAAGCTTTAAGACTGCCGCGGACCCCCGACATGAGTATCGCGGACCTCTAGGGGGCCGCGGACCACAGGTTAAGAACCGCTGATATATATAAACATATATAGTATAGTTTGATGCGATTTAAATCGCATTATTTGTTCATTTGACTTGTATAAAATTAATCTGATACTATTCACGTATTCATTTTTAATTTTATTTGGATAATTATTTATCGTACATTATACATATATAACTTTTTTATTTAAATGGAAAGAAAGATATTATGATTATTTGTACATTTAATGATCTCGACCATTCGTAATTAAAATGTAAACGTATTTTTATGCTCAGCATTTTTACCATTGAGCACTAAACACCAATCAAAAAACAAAACAGTGGTGTGACGGGAAATCGACGTGGCAAACTGTGTTGAACCAACAATAGAGTGAATGCAAGATGACGTGTACAGCAGTGTTGAATTTAACATTGGCAGTGTTGTCGTTTTAATTAAAGTTTCGACGTGATTTTCTTGCGTCCATCGCCATGCAGGGGCGTCGCCACCTATTACCGTTTTGAATTTAAAAGCATATGGTTTGCTGGTCAAAGAGAAAGACAGATTGTGTGGGGAAGAGAGGGAATGGGAAAAAGAAAGAGCGTTGAAAAGGTATGAAAATTAAAAGGAAATAAAACGTAGATTTTATATTCAATATGATTTATAGCCGTTTATATAATGACTGAAAAACTCGGTGAACTGCATTGTGTTATTCTATGGCATTTTATTCTTTACAAATTATTTAATTATTTTTATTTAAGTAAACAAAACCTATTAGTTACATATTTTCCTAATTGTATTTTTGTTTTATTTATTTTTTAATTTTTTTGATTCGGATCAAAAGGCGTTACGATAAATAATGATATTTCTTTAGGGGTAGTGAAATAAATGTAATTCAAATCAATTTTTCCACATATTATAGCAATTTATAAAATTGAAACAAATACACACCGCAGTCTTATTTCTTATCGTATTATTAGATTATTATTTTTGTTATTTGTCAAAAAAGTATAGAACTTATAAACTATTAATTTAGGTCATATTTGTGTACCTAGTCAGATACCCAATATCAGAACACCCATTTTTAAAAAGGTCAAATAAAAAATAAAATAAACAACCATTTCATTAATCATTATACCTACAATGTACATGTATAATAATGTGCTTATGCAGTTATGCATTTATATGTTATGTAATATTTGTGCTGAATATCTTAATCATTGAAGTGTTTTAATAAATTATAGTTAACTTCATCTCATCATCTGAACTAATAAATTTTAAGATTGTTTACCCAAAATAATAAACAGTAGGCGGCAGTGATTTAAAATAATAAATGTAAAGAAATGTGTTTTAATCACATTAAGTAAAGTAAAATGTTTTCATTTAGAAAAATTGTCCTGTTGATTACTATGATGAGACATTTAGCCTATACTGCAACTATAACGATTTTCAGAGATACGATGGTAAACTCTTGTCTGACAAAATGTTTAAAAATTAATTAATTTTTATTTGTACTCTATTTTTAAAGATAATATAATCTTTGTCGGTACAATGTGTATTCTAGAACGTAATACTATCGTACTTCTAATAGGTAAAAATTTGAGGATATATGATGACAATATAAATCGATACCTAAGCAATAATAATGCATAAATATAATATTTTAATATGTACTGTCCGCTAGTTTTACTAGTTTGATTACTTCAATACAGGTAATGTACGGAAGTGTATTTCATAAGACGTAATTGCTAATACTAGTCAAAGCAAAGATTAAATATTGTGGACAATAAACCTTAGAAAATATCTCGATAACTACATTTTAGAGTTTTAGACTATGTGATGATTATAATTATTGCACTATATTATAACACTCTTGAGATGTCAGAAGAGCAAGATTAATATAGATAATTAATTTCTCTTTTTTTTTTATTTACTTAAGTCAATACACATTTCATTTAACCACAGTATTTGTGAAAAATGTATTTTTTGATGTACAGGGCATTTTTTAATTTTTTTTACCAACAATAACCATATATCAGTAATTTGATTATTTTTAAAAAGTAAAAAGAAAATGATAGAAATTACAATATTAGATTTTTTTTCATATAATTCAAATACCAATACTTAGATAGCTAGATGTATCATGTATGTATATATATATATATATATATATATATTATATTCCATATTAATTATTTATTTTTTATTGAAAGGTGTCAAAACTCAATAGGAAATCTCAGTAAATAGTGACTTATTTTTTTAGTATTTAAAAATATTTTGCTATTATCTTATTTATTTAAATGATGAGTCTATTCTTGATTTTTTGA
Source organism: Chaitophorus viminalis (assembly GCA_025469195.1). Lineage (NCBI taxonomy): Eukaryota > Metazoa > Arthropoda > Insecta > Hemiptera > Aphididae > Chaitophorus > Chaitophorus viminalis. The sequence continues at coordinate 36,132 of JAIPRK010001234.1, forward strand.
ATTTATATACTGGTATATTAGTATACTAGTATTTTTAGTTGTATAGTCCATTTAAATTTTAAGGTGATATTTAATTTATTTAAATGTAGATTTGTGATAAATTATTACATCAGTGATAATACTTAATAGTGTGGTGAGTGGTTCATTCATGAATTCATGATAGTTCTTTGAAAAAATATGCATGTGAGCAATTTAATTTTGGTTCTTGGATATGTCACAACTGCTGATGGTTCGGTGTCAGCGGCCTGTATACAATAATGTTGAATTGCTAAGTTGCTGAGTGGTGTAGCAATTTGTTTAACAGCAGGGAAGCGACACAATGAAATGAAAAATTAATGATGTAATAATGTTGGACTTTTGACCTCAGAACAAACGTATAAAAATTAATATTAGAACTTTAATTTTCAATATTCTTTGTTTGTTTTTTTAATATTTCCATTAGTTATAAAAAGCTGGCTTCGACGTTAGACTTACGAATGTTGACTTTATAATATGTATTATTGAATTATTAATAAAAACTTGCTTATTTTACAATGTAATAATAATTCTTATTGTCTATTGCATCCTTTACGTTCTCGTTTGTTTTACATAAATTATAAATTTTAATCATTGTTCTCTAAAGTCTAAAACATAATAATTTTTGATGTTATGTACAATTGACTCGAAAGAAAGATTTTTATGTTATACGTTTTGAACTCCGCGTGAACAGTTTGACAAACTTTAATATAGTTAAATAATTAAAATCTGGTAAATCCTTATATTAATGCATTTTTCTATTAAATTGACATATAAATATAGTTTAATAACGTAGGAACAATTTAAGAATTACTTAAAAGTAGAATACGATAAAATCAACAACTGACCAAAACGAATATGGATTAGTTGTAAAATAATATACCACAGAGGTGGATGGGTGATGGGCACAGGAAGTATATACAGCTTGATTTGATGTTAGAGGTCAACGTTTATAAGCGTTGTGGTTGTTTACCCTGTCTTCGCCTCTTAGGGCACAGACAATTATTGTTCTATGAATATAAGGTTCAAATTAATAACAATAATTGTTTCATGTTTGTCTAATGATTATTTCTAAAAATGGTAAAACTGATTGATTTACTTCGATGTTCAATGATGAAATAATTGTAACATTTATATTTTTGGTTCTTAAATTTTTAAAAACATTTCAACGAAAAATATAAAAGTTATTTTTTAAGTTTTGATATAAAACATTGCTGCTGTATATAATTCGAGGGAAAATTATCTATAATATAGAAGTATTTCATATTTATTATCATACTTGTATGTTTTATTTTTATTTTTATAATTTTGGCCAATTTTAAATAGCCAGATTAAATAAAATCAAATTTATGAATTCACATTTTAGGTACTTATTACATAAAAGAGAATTGTTCATATTACTGAAAACAAATAATAAAACATTTGGTAAGTATTTTTAAATTTGAATTATTTCAACGTAACCAATTTGTTTAATTTTATGGGATTTTTTTTAATAGACCTTCACAATATTAATAGGAATACTAAATTGATCCATTTAAAAATGATTTAATCATAATATAATATTCAAAGAAAAGCTAGAAAGGAATGTTAATGCATCACTTCTAATATAAATAATGTAATTCAAAACAGTAGTCATTGAACATTTTTGAAATAAGAATGTTTATCAACTTATCAATCAATTACGTACTGTCAAAGTTTTACCAGGTATAGGTTTTTATGTAATAAGAAAATAATTTTGTTCAATAAAAATAATTCAAAGTGTAGGTCAATGTTTAAATTTCTTATGAGTTCTTAACATATAAGATAAAAAATTTCTTGAGTATGTTTCGAACATGTGATGTGACAGATATCGACTTGATATTATTTGTTTTGTATAAAACCCATTAAAATATGTAAATTTAAAAATAATATATTATTGAATAGAAATATTCTGATTGTTTTTGATAGTAAAATAATTATAAAGACTAAATTGGTTATTTCTAATGAGATCTGAATTAATTTTGTTTAATATTACCACTAATATTGCCACTGATTTAAGTGAATTGTTCCATGCTCAATATGCTACATGAGTTATAATAAAGTTTTTTACAGCTATGATCATGAATAGAGATTTTTCGTTTTACTATTTAGGGTTAGTTACGGTTTCCAACTTTTTAAATGCAGTGCTATTTTATAAGAGAAAATAATTGTTTATTACAGTTGATAATACATTTTTTAATAAATAATAGTAGATTATTAAATAATTTTATACATTTTTATTGTTGCGAAAATATTAATACATATATAATACTACAATACCTTAATATATATTATATAATATGTATATAAAAGTATATATTGTCATATTGTATATAATTGAGTATTGTACTGGTATTAATTTCGTTATTTTCATTAAATCTATAGCAAGTATCCATTGATTTAAAATTAGAAATACAATTGTATATACATATACTTTTGATTTTTTTTTTTTTTTTATATGGCCATGCAAATATTCGGTAGTTCGAGTTGTAATAAATGGAAAATATTTTTTCTTCTTCCAAATATATTTCTGGTAAAAATCAAAGTATTATGCTGAAACTATTCTACAAAAAATTACATTACTTGTCATCTGTCGAGTTAAAATACCTTTGGTTAGTGATAATCTAATATTTTATAATGTAGTTTTTTTCTTATTAATTCATTTTCCATAAATTACTTTTTACGTACGGAATATTTTTTTATAGTTTAAAGTGTTTTTTGTTATTATAAATTAATTTCAAATGTATTATTTTATGTATCATACAAAATTTCTCCACGGAAGAAAATATTAATGAAAAATGTATCTGTTGGAATTATTACTTATTAGATCTTTAAATTTAAACCATTTTGCAGTGTGATTTTTTTTAATCACAAAAATTATGAGTATGACTTAAAAATAATTATGGAACAATTAATTATGTAGAAAAAGTAGTGTTATTAATTCATCAAATTTAATCACTCGATTTAAAAAATGAATCTTCTATTAACAGAAATATATAACAGTGACATACACTAATTTCATTAAAAAAAAAAAACATACAATAATAATGCACTAGTGTAGTATGTAGTTTAAAGTAATTAATACTTTAAAAAAAAAATTAAGTTGATAGAATGGTAGTGAGAAGAAAAAAAGGGTAGCATTGTGATAAACACATGCCATGAATGTAGATGATTATTTATGTAGAATGTAAATATTTATAATGGATGAGTGAAGTTATAGGAAAATGTGTGTTACTTTGTTATAGAAACAAATGACCATATATTATATTAAGTCGAACCCATTGAATTTATAAAAATAGAAATTGCTTCAAATTATTAAATAATATTTCGTTTTAAATAATTAAATTGTAACTTACTCAAAAGTATTTTTACATTTGAATACATGAAACCAACTTGGAGCTCATGCTCATTTACATAGCACAATGTTAGTCGTACAAACAAATGTCTCACGTAAAATGGTAAAATGGTGTCTTCATAAACGGTTTCTATATTTTCTATGCAATTTTATTATTTTCGACATCGTTGCAATATTGTTTTTTTAATTTTTTAATTTCACTGAATTGGATATTTTCCCTTGACATTATCTTTCTTTTGAATTCCCAGTTAGTACTACAGTTTGAAATTGAAAAATCTGATTTTCTTTATTATTATTTCATTTTTTGTTTTTATTCTATGATTTTTGGTATTCTCGTAGTAAAATGATATTTCTCAGGTTAAAAAAATGAAAATTAAGTAGGTATGGAAAACAATAATAATCATGTTGGATTTTTTTTTTTAAACTTATAAACGAGGCATGATGTAGTGAAGTGGTTAGTCACATGTTGCCAATTGACGCTAAGTTAAGCTGCTTGTGTTTGTCGTCTTTATTCTCCGTAACGACTCGGAAGTTTTAGCAACAAAGGTATTTTTCCACAAACACAAACTAATAATTCAAATAAATGAATAATTTTTTTATTCCTCCTTTCAATTTCACTGATAAATTTAATTTAATTTTGTTTATACATTTTAAGATTTTAATACAATGTAAGAACATGATCGTCGTACCGCATGGATCTCTCACAGTTACAATAAAGTAATAATAAAAATATTAAATAAGTGTTCTGATTTCTTTAAATGGCACTGCTGTGAATTTTCGAATAAAATGTCTATTTTCTAGTTTTTAAAGTAATACAATTATATAAGGTACATCACATTTAGTTATATTTCAGGTTCCATGAATACGTTTGTTTGTATGTAATGTTTTGTATAGAAAGACTACATTATATTTATTGATATTTTGAATTTCCTAAAGTATTAAATGAAATTGTAATTTCTCAACGTTGACATTTTCATAGTTCTGAGAAATTATAATAGTGCACTGCCAGGTTTTTAAAACATAATACATTATGTTTGATTTAATATTAAGTATACATTGGCATGTATCCGTATTTTTAAAACGCTAATATTGATTGTTTTTTTTTTTTCATGTTTATAGACAATTAGGTGGCGAGATACGTACATACAGTTATCGACGGTTTAGAATCTAGATTTTAGATGACAAAATGCTTCAGAGAACACCGTCGTCGTCTAGAAAAAGACGTGCAACCAACAACGATACACGTCGAACTAGCGTTGCGTTCAATCTGGATAGTCCGTCGACACGACTTACGGATGGCGGACGGCAGCTGCAGTCGTCGCCGCAGCACGGTGGACAGCACAGAAGAGCAAGCATTGCGGCCACATCGCCATCCGACGGCTTCGAAATGCGGCAACGGACTAGAACGTCGCCGGAGGAGGAGTTCGTCGATTACACGCACAAACGGAGTCCCAGGCCAAGTTTCGTGTCCGAGACTAAGGTGCAGCAGTACATGGACAAGAGCCCCAGAAACAGCTTGGTGCCGGAAATGTCCAGGAGCCCACGGACTAGTTTGGTGCCGTCGGACCACAGGAAACCGCCGCGATTATTGCCGGAGGAACAACCGGATTCGTACACGCGGTCTGGTCCGTCAAGGCTAGAAGTCGAGGTCAACCGGAGCCCCAGGCACAGTCTGACGTGCGAGCACCCCGACCCCAGGAGCCCGAGGAGTCCGAGGGGCAGCATGGTGCCGGAGGACGATTATTCGGAGCTGCGGTCCGGGTTGCGGCTGGACGTGGAGAGCTTCAACCGCAGTCCGAGGACAAGCACCGCTGGCCTGGACCCGGCGAGGAGTCCGAAAAACAGCTTAGTGCCGGACCCCAGCCGATCGCCCAGGGGGAGCATAGCGTACGAATTGAACCGCAGTCCGCGAGGCAGCTTGGCGGTAACGCCCGACGCGAACCGTAGTCCCAGGGGTAGCTTGATACCGGACCCCGGGAAAAGTCCTAGGGGTAGCGTGGCATCAGAGGGTGCCTACAATATGAATCGGTCGGCTAGGAGTAGCATACCGATGGCTGATTCGGCTTCATTGGGAAGAACGCCGAGAGGAAGCATTAGCTCGGTGTCGTGTGTTCATTTCGATCCGCAGTTGAAATCTACTAGGAATTTCAACGAACCCGGTGAGTTACTTAAATGTGTACGCGCAATGTTAATGTTCATAATTATAGTTGCTTAGTATTTTAAAACGTATCACAAGAATAATAAGCGATTACAATATTTTTATCCAATACATTAATGTATAATACGTAGGTATATTATCAATGTGGTTCAAGTTCAATCGTTTTAATATCGAGCATGAAGTATAATATCATAATCATATACTTATATTAATAATCATCATGAATTGCCAAGTAGGTTAAGTGCACGCAGGCGCGCACCCGGAATTTTTGTTTGGGGGGGGGGGTTAAACATTTTCCTAATTTCTTTACACACAAGTAAATAATTACCACAAATTATAAATGGTAATTTTTTTTACTATTATTATTATATGTTATATTATATGTTTAATTAATCATCATTGTAGTACTATATTAGTGAAAATATGTTATAATGTTGTATAATTTTGTAAAAAGTATATTTTTTTTTTGGGGGAGGGGGCTTTAGCCCAAAGCTCCCTCTGGGTGCGCCACTGCGTGCACGTGATGTTTTCACTTTTTCAGTGAAATTTATTTTCCCGATTTAATTAAATGAATAATACGCAATTGGATTGAAATTTTTGTGGCATATTTTATGACTCGATAATAATCCAACGAAATTACCTATGGCCATTACATGGTTGACCGGTTCCCGGAAATGATGCGCACGTGCGTATTCATATATTATGCGGTCTTTACTGCAATGGTATCCGTTCACGTGGCCTCAGGTTTGCATTTTTATACCCAATGACTTGTTCCGGTTAAGGGGAGCTTTGGAGGGAAAAAGCGATTGCAGGATTATAGCTATTTGTTAATATGCTATTTTCAAATAAAACAAATAAAACATGAAAAAAAACAGGAAATGGACCATATTGAAAAAACAAAAAAAAAAAAAAAACATATACAACACGCGTCATAATCATTTTCTAATAGGTTAATCGCGGAAAAGTTTTTTTTCACTTCATTTACAAGCGCGTATATAAACTATTACATAATCGGGATGCAGTTTCATGAGCAATATTCTTCTTTATAGACTTAAAATTATTAAATTTTCCCATCTTGAAAATATTGGGTTTCAAACTATAGTAGACTTTAAAATCGATTTATCATATAATCGGGAGTTTTTAAATTAATAATTTCTATGTCATAAATGTCGTATTTGATAAAGTAGAGTGGAGAGGTTGTGCTTTCACAAGATATTTTCAAATGTATCGATTTTATCTCACGGTAGGAGATTTGAATTTTGAAAAATATTGTTTTCTAGCGTTTTTTATTTGTAAAGTTGTAGGGAAAATCTAATTGGGATAGTTTATTGCAAAAATTTGACATTTTTCTTGTTCAAATTATATAAAATTATAAAAAATAAAAAATATTGATGTAAGTATTATAAATGCAATTTGACCATTTGATAATATTTCTTAATCTATTTGGAAAATGTTAATACATGCTATAAAGATAAAAGTATTATTATAATATTAATCGAATTATATACCTACGAAATACCTACATTAAGCCATAAAATATGAATTTTTCGGTATTTGAACTCGATAGCATAATACTACAAATAAAATTAATGAAATTATAAGTTTTTAATCGAAATAATTTGAAAAGACGTAGACACGGATTATAATACCTGTAAGTGCTAATTTTTTCTAAATTTTTCAATTTTATTTGAGACCCTCAATTTTTTTACTGTTTATTCATCTTTATTCGATTACTAAATTATATAATTTGTCCCTTAAAAGTGTTTTTGCTATATTATGTCGGTTAGTATTTTTTGAACAACTATTCATGATAAAAAATAATAATGGTCAGACGTTGTATGTTGTTATTATAGTATTGAAAGTCAATCAGAATCGATTTTGAAAATTACCACAGTAGAACAGGGTAAAAAAAAAGAATTGCCAATAAATAAAAAAAGACAAAATACTAGACATTAATAGTTAATATATGTGATGTATGGAAAATCCAAATTCGGGTAATTTATTAAAATATTTATAATATGTTGGCTTAAGCTGTCCATGGATTGATTTAATATAACCATACGAGTATAGGTAACACATTTTATTTTTAGACATTTATAACTATAAACTTATGAAGTTATGACTAAAATAAGAATATATTTAATACTCATTTTATTTATACACATTAATTGTTATTGACTAAATAAACATAAATTATTACGATAAAAATATATTTACTAAATATTTTATTAATTGTTATTAACTAAAAAAACATTTATGATATAATGGCAATGTTGAACGAAAATTCGTTTTCAATCGTATTAGTTTTGTGGGTTAGTAGCGCCTCAGCGGTAAGTTCTTTGTACATTTTAAGTATTCTCAATCGTTCGGTCGAAAAGGTAAAACGTTCTCGATCGTATTTTACCGGACTAAAATTAAAAAATAAATTCGTTTTTGTAATGTTGTAAAAATAAATACGTAAGTTTACGTTCTTAATATAATAAATTAGTATGATTTTACAATTTGAGGTCTTGGGGTCTGCATAATATAATATGGTATAATAGTATATATTTTATTGATAATTTACTTAACTTTTTTTGATAATCGATAAAACCTGTTCTTTTAATGTACACAATACGAACAGAACTTTAATTTTATTGATATTATTATTATTATTATCATTGTTATTGCAGTTAGGTATTATTTATTTTTTTGTCACAATCACTGGTATAGACGAAGTATAGTACGTGTGTCTGTAAATTAATCAAATATGGCATTACTATAATCAATAATGCACAATGAATTTTACGTAGTTCATCGATCATTATTAGAGATGTGTTGGTTCGAATTATAAATAAGTATTGAAATTCATAGCAAATTTCACATTGGAAGTTTACAAACACTAAAGCCAATTTATGTTAATTTTTTCCTGTTAATTATTCACAATCGCAACATGTACATAAATACATATTTTGATTTTATTCAGCAGATGTATCAAAAATATATGTACAGTAAGTGCATATATTATAAGTTTCCTATATTCATTTCTTAATAATAATAGTGCAGACTTTTTCTGTATATCCAGCATCTGTTTCGATCATGCTTTCACAATTGGTGTTTGGATGAATGCGTAGGTGAACACGATAACAATCATTCGCACCCGTGAAAAAATAGCGTAACTTTATTTTCAATAAACAAAAGCAACAAGAAATATTTTTTAATGGTGAACTGATGATACCCGGATTATTATAATAAGTAACTTACTTTAATATTGGTTACTCGTAGTCCGTAGACAATAGAAATTTATTTATTTGACGAAAGTATTTTCACAATAATAATATAAAATATTATTATATTATATTATGTACTATGAAATACTATAATAGGTAGGTATAGAGAAATGCGGTATTAGTTACGCGAAATCGATATTTTTTTTTACATTTTTATACTCATCCCTATAAGGGTAAACTAAAATGAAGTGGATAACGCCATGTTTAGATATTGTCTTCAGTGTGCATGACAAAAATACGTGCTTACCGAAGCTTTTGTTGGCAATATTACCTTTAAACATGTAGTCAAAAAAAAAAAAAAAAAATACAATTATAAATACAAAAATAAACAATTTAACAATTCAAGTGATAGTTCAAGAGATAAATTCAATTATTTTGGTGGGCCGATATACCTTCTAAAATCTAGATTCTAGATGATGTGATATAAATTATTATTTTAAATAAAATATATTTTATGAAAACGATACCGTTAATAACAATTATTATTTAACGTTCATAAAAATATGATATCTGTCTGAAAGAACATAAATATATCAACCTAATAAAGAGGTACTTGTATTTTATAGAAATTAATTTATCTTTTTTTATTTATGGCCATAACGTCACACGCATATGGGATTTTAGACAACTCGAGAAAATAAAACACCCTTGTAAATTATACTTCCGCCGGCTATACATTTATATCATATTATAAAACTATTATAATAAAACTTATTTCTTCCATTAAATAAAAATAAATAGGTAGACAAGTCTTAAAAAATAGGTGCCAAATTAGATTTATTTGAATTATTTGAAATCTGAATAAGAGTACGTGGACACTTTCTATGAAAAGTTGAAGATAAGTTGCATGTATTGCCGACAATAGTGATATAATTTAATTTTGATTTTATAATTTGTATCAGACAATTAATCTAGTGATATTGATTAATTCATATTAAATTTTAGGGCTCTTTTTAATATAAAAGGTTTATTTTGCAGATATTAACATTATATTTGAATGTGTAAAAAGAAAACCCACTGTAAAAGCAAATCAAACAATTAATATTCATTTTAATCTTTCTTACTTTTTCATCTTACTAAAAATATTTAAATAGATTAGTATAAAATATTATCTTACTTAAATCTTAAATTAGTATTATGTGTGATTCAACGTTTAAAATAATAAACAGTTTTAAATGACATTAAATTAATCAAGTAGTCATAACACAAATATATTGAATATAATATGATTAACTGTTTACATTATAATGCATAGCGAGTTAATACAAACGTAATACCTATACACAGTACACGGCTACACATATCATTGATTCCTGTTTGTATACGTTTACTGTCGATTTACTTATAAAAATGCCCTTTCAAAAAATGTATTTATGACCTAAAAACTCTGTAATAAGTTACCTATTACATTTTACTATCATATCGACTAGTTTAAACAAGTTTTTATCTTAAATTTCAACGAACTACAGTTTTTATAAAATAAATCCTAATTAGCCAAACATGAATTTTATTATTTAGTATAAATATGTCCTGTACAAGAAACAAATTGACGATTAAAATTTAAATATACAATGTATAATAATAGGTGCTCAAGTTTTCATGTATATGCAGTTCATTACATGTTCACATTATAATAATTGTGTAATATGTATTATTAACTAATGGACATTTCAGAATGTTGCGTATTAAAATAATAATGAACAAAAGTAATTTAATAATATGAAGCGTATAAATTGTACAATTATTAATTTTAGTGGTGAAACCTTATAAAATTCTGTACAATAAGTTATAACACTACCTAGCTTCTACAAGAGTACAATCAACATAGTATCAGCAGTAGTATCAACACAAATGGCGTTTATAACGTGTACATAACAAACACTAGATATTTTCACTGAACACCATGATTATTTTATTTTATTACAGCTAATATAAATTATAATTATTCGAAGAGTAATAACCATAGCTGAGCAATTGTATGTTTGTTTTATTTTTATGTAAGTTACGGAGAAACAAAATATGTATTACTTAATTAATGTTTAACTTTATTAATATTAATAACCGTGATAATAAATTAAAATAAACTATAACATAATAATACCGAAATACATATTCTAAACGTTAATGATTGTATAATATATTTTCGAAACTGTCGTTTCTGAATTATACACTTGGTCATAATACAAGTATTAAGAAAAAAATTAATGGTTTGGACATTATCCTAAATATTATAGAACTGACATCTGAGGATGGAGGTGGATTTTTTATTTAAGTTTCCTGTTTTCGTGTTTTTCTTATAATATTTTCATCCAATAGTCATTTTTCGTGTTTTTGACCCCGTTGAAAGCCAATGTTTCAATGCATCATGTATGATCGGAATAATTATTATTTTAACATAATCTAATTTGTTCGCCCATCTGATATTATTTTTATAACTATAGTTGTTACTATTCTATAAAAATCCATGGACAGCGTAAGACTTGTATTCCATGTTTTTTATTTAAATCATTACACTAACTACTCATTTGTTTTTGTTAAACATTAAGCGTTTGTACACAAGACATACTGCATATCTATATATTATACACATATACAATATATATAATATATTATATTTATTATAATTCACCAGTATGATGTTAAAACCGGCGAGGACTGTCTACCAGTTGGTGTCTCGTGCACAAATTTAATACCATCATTACGATTTACACTGTCATGAATAAAAGACTAAATTAAAAAAAACAAGTTCGAATTATTATTCATATTAATACAAACCCACAAATTGGCGACGAGGAAAATAGTAATTATTTAAATATTTTCTTTAACTTTTCATTAAAATGTTTTCTCAATGTAAAAACAATTCGGTGTTTTAGTGCTGTGAATTCACATTAATACGGTTTAAAATTCACTAGTTTTATTAGCCCTATTCTTTATTATCTGCTGTTAAATCATGTTTTAATTACTTATGCCAATGAAAATATTAATACACATTGACAAACACTATAGACAACAAAATTATTGATATACTTCAAACGAATTATTGGTTCTCCGGGAGTATTCGAAACATAAGTATGAACATCACCATTTTCGAATCAACATTGAACAATATCTTCTTGGCTAACGCAATCGTTAACGATGTTCAGAGAAGGTCCACACTGTTTTTTTTAATCATTTTTTTCCCCTATGCGAACTTTTGCGTCCAGTATACGAATAACGTGTTAACATAACTCATACTGTTTGCACACTTTTCACATCCTGCAGTATTACACGCAAATATGCTGGATGAAATATTAACGTTGTGGGTCACCACGACTGAAATAGTTTAGTTTTCCCCGTAAATGGTAATTAAAGGTTAGTGCGTATAGTATATGTATAGTATATGTTTTTTCCGGGTTTGGTGTGTTTACCGTAAAAATTGTAATAAAAATACTTTACGTCGTGCACACAATAATACAGTACCTTGATCAGTTTCAATATAGTACCCAGAAAAGGGCTAGCCGCTAACAGTGATAGGGGTTTCCAAGGTCTATAAAACAATGTGTTGTTGAGCCACTCGCTTACATATTCTAACGCCAACTCATAGCGTACAATAATAATAAAGGTAATATATGGTGGATTGTTTTTAATAACATTAAAAGCCTCGTTCTGTTCTTAACTTTGAATTCATTTACCACTATTTTTCATTAAATCCGTAAAACGCACTATAGAAACTATAGACATACTGTTTGGAAATAAACGTCCATAGTAATTAACCACGTGCAAAAAAGCTTTTAACTAATGTAAACCTTTAAGAATTTGAACTTTTAAAATGGCCTTGATTCCATTTCCATGAATATGCAAATCTTCTTTATCAATACCAAACCCAAAGAATGTCACATAACTTTGTAAGAATTTACATTTGTTAACTTCTTGCTATCAGAAACTACCTATTTTAATACCTCATGTAATCTCTCAGTAATTTCTCGTTCGTTTCGCAACATAGTTGTTTAAAACAACTTGTTACAACTTAATACGTGATTTAAAAATATCTACCACTGATTTATGAACGTATTCATATTTCCATAATTAAACTTTCAAAGATTAAAATAATTCATTATGTCTTATCGTTATCTATAATATACAACATATATATATATATATATATATGCTGTGTGCACTATTGTAAAACGCATTTTAACTGTTACTCGTCATAATATGTAGTCATGTGTAATACTTTGGTACAGAGTATAAATTATTCAATACAAATTTTAAACTCTTTTTTTTTTGGGTTTTTAAAAATATGAAAACCAAGTTGCATGATGGATGCAATTTAAAGCATATCAACGGAGTTAAAATAATGCTATAGAAGTTTATTATGTTAATTTAACTTTTTGTTGTAAAATTCAAAATACATCTACTATAGTATTTAATATTTTAATACCATGTTAGGTTTGCCGTGGATATACAAGTATAACCTTATTGGAACTGGCGCAACAAATAATCGTATACGTTTTTGATGATTAGAAATTGTTTTTGTATTTGAAAAACAATATATTATTCATTTTCTGATTTAACTTTGTTTAATTAAATTGATTGTAAATGTTTAGAGTTTTGGTCAGAAAAAACATGTTTAAGATATTTTGGTCCATGTAGATAGTTTGTTGATAGTTGATGGTTTGTCAACGTTTCGCATTTGTCTATCACGGACGTCACGTATCGCCATTTACCCATACGTCGTATTGATTATATCCATAACACGACAAAACGGAATTATACAACAGCAAGATAATTATTTTGACCTACACCTCGATAAAAAATGCGTGGGTACCCGACGATAGTGTTCCATGCGTGTGTGTCAACTTAGGGGGAGGTATGTAATATAATCATCAATCCATTTGCGTTACGCTATCATATTATATGCGTATTATTATTGCGTTTGATAATTTTAACTGTAATAATTAATAGTAAATGTAACAAACGTGAATGATATTAAATTTGATAGGTCTAGTCACATGCTGACATTTTGATAATACACTAAAGGTTGAAACGATGTATATAATAACAATAGTAGGTACATTAACAGTTTATTTTTTACTTTTGAATTGACGAATTATTATGTCACAATGATAATAAAAATAATAGTAAAGAAACTTGACAATAAATGTAGTTAACGCGTCAATACTATACCAAAAATACACCTATATTATTATTATATGTCATGATAAGCTATCACAACTCCAGAAGTTTTTTTCGAAATTTTTCGCACTCTTCAGATCTGCTGCACTAGTCTGCAGTGCGTGTACTCCAGAAATAATTTAATGTTATTGAATAAACAAATAAAGGTTGAATTCATGCGATTCAGTCGATAAATGATTGCAATGATAGACACTTGTCCATACGTACATTGGTAATACGACAGTGGTCATAACTCTAGTAGTTATATATAGTTACATACAAATGTGTATGTACACAGGGCATCATACAATTCTAACAACTTTTTTTTTCTATCCAAAAATCCACAACCATTTAAAGCAACTTCAAGGGCACTAAATCCAGAGCTATTATATACACACATAACATCCCTCGAAGGCACATCGTTAATCGATTCCGAAGTATTTGCTAGCTAAAGTATAAGTCTAACTCAGAATAAAATACTGAATAAATCACTGGTCGAAATAAAACCGGGCGTAAGCGCCGATAAATCATATTGGTCCTAGAATATGTGCATAGAAGAGCTTGAGATTATAATTTGAAAAGAATTACAAGTGGATTGGTTTCGACTTTTTGAGCTTATAAAAAAGGTCAGCCTTATTCTTGAATTTCAAAGTTTATAGGGTTCGAGATACAATAAATTTAAATTTAAAGTAACTGCATGTAAACGTTGGTAGTTGACCGTTGTTCTCTGGGTTGTACACTCTTATTGCCATTATAGTTTCCAAGAAAAAAGTTAGTAAAAAATTTAAAACGATATGGTATTTATAAGTAACACTTGTCCTTGTAATTCTGAATAAAAATTATATATTGTCTATTATTTTGACAGTTATATTATGTACATACACACTGTAGGACATATGTTCTAATTTCCATAGTTCATAAAACAATTTAGTAAAGAAATATATTTTTTCTATCCAGGACTTGCATGTGGCAGTGATTGAAAAAATTTCATTGAAAAAAAAAAAAAAATTTCTGTATAATAGGTACATATACAGATTGAGGTACGATGTACTTAATAAAGTATGTTTTTATTAAGCAATTATTGTTTTATTGACAATTGTGGAGCTTTTATTAATTGACAATAAAATATAAATTCATCTAGTATTACTTTGCACATCATCATGAAACAATAAGATAGGACGTCATACTCGATGGTCATGTAGATCTGCTGCGACCACGACAAAAAAATTATTGAATAATCTACAATCTACTCATTTCAATGATAATTAAATATAGATCAAAATGTAATTTGTGGATGTATAGTAAGACAGTAAATATATTGTTCGGTGACAAGCGGTTAACTATTCTATTGACCGCAGTCGAGTATGCAAAGCTGTAGAACCACAACTAAAATCTCTTGAGACTTATTTAACATGTCAACAATAATTCAACATGGCTATAGTTTACGTTGGTTTTAGTACAATTTATGCTTATTATACAGACCAAAAAATAATATGTGACTATGATTAAGTGAACACTACGATAGCGATGACCCGTGTAATAATTTAGTTCAACTCGATAGTAAATTAAAATATTTAATTGTAGGTTGACCTTTCAGAAAGTGATTTCAGAAATCGCTCCGAAAAATAACTTTAAAACTAACCAAAAAGAGCTACTGCGGGGGACCTCGCGTGACTGGCTTGTATGTAGGACGCAGAATTGTAGATGTTAGAGTTGGCAGGGTAGCTAAACAAATTAAAGATCAATATAGTAGTTTTCATATAAATACTTTATATATATATAGTTACTTTAAATACTCGTCTTGTATGTAGTCTTTAGACTTATAATTTTAAATTTCAAAAATCATCCATTCAAACTTTGATTTGTCACTATTCAAAATATGATGAACGGAGTAGTAATTAAGTGATCATATTTAAATATTCAATAAAATAAATAATACTATTGAAATCGATTGCAATTGTATAGTGCTTATATGATTTTGTACATATGTAAGAAAATTGTTAATAGATACTTTTGAAATGTATAATAGATGTACAATTTTATCTTCTTAAATCAAAATTCGATCATGAAAATGGTCATGACATTTATAAGAATTAGATGAATTAACGGAGAAATTGATTTCCATGTATCTATATTTTCAAGTTATAGATGTAAGTTCTATATAATCATTAAATAATATTCTGATAAATATATCAATTATCAGTTATTTCATAATTTTTTCAAGTACAACTTACAGAAAACTTAGAAATATGAACTATTGTAGGCTGTTTCATTAACTATTGTATTAAGTAGGTATTTAATATTATTGCCCTTATTACTCTTTTAGAATTTAGCGTAAAAAAAAGAAACATATTTTTTTTTTAATTAAAATAAAAATTAATATCAGTCGTACGTATTTTTCCATTATTTCAATTTCAATTATTATTTTATATTAATATTTACAATACAAAATTGCAAAAAATACATTTATCTGATTAAAAGAAAAAACATGTTATATGATTACATGGTTCAGTGTTTGCATTAAGTGTTTGAGTACACAATTCACAAAATGTATAAAAAAAAAAAAAAAATTAATTTTAATATTATTTATACAAGATATACTTGGTGAATTACCATGTTATGTTATTATTTGGGTATGATACAAATTTAATATTCATTCATTTGCAAATAACGAACAATTTTCGCAATAATATTCGTCTTGTTCCGTAACAGTTGTAATCAATTGAAAATTAATTTAATCGTCGCAGCAATGGTTGTGTGTTAATATCAAATTTTAAAAATATTTCCACTGACTTCCTTTTTTATAATTATGCATGTGAAAATTATTACGTTGAAGTGTTTAAAAAAAGTTGAGTTCCGGTCGATCGAAGTCCATCGATTAGATCATTTTTACGGAGTAAAACACTAAATGACAAACATTCATTTCAACAAATTATTAATACCCTATCCTACGATATAAAAAGAGTACGAACCTATAACATGTACCAATGATGTTTAGGTACTTATTTATTTATTTATTTTATAACGTCTAAGCAGGCAATATTTTAGATACAATTTACGTCGAGCACATACTAATGTGAATTAATGACTTATATAAAATAATAATAGAAAATATAAAATAATATAAGTAAAGATTAAAACAATAAAAATAATCGGTATTTCTTATTCCACTCTTTTTTAGGAACATCATTGGTACGCGTTTATTATGTATGATGTATAAAATGTTTGTATGTGTACCGGGTTCAATAATTTTGTCACCCACAAATGTAGATAAGTTACAGTACTCAAAGTTATGAGTATATACTCGTTGAAATCCTATGCTACCGTTACCTTCGGATACGTTTAAGGGTGACTTGTAATTGAGTTGTACACGAATGTGTTTGATTACAATGGCGAAAGATGTTTTTTCCACCATCAACTTGAAATATTGAAAAGAAACCGAATCGCAAGCTATTCATCAAACAAGCACAAAAAATGTGTCGAAAGAATTACGAGTAAAAACGCAAGTGTTAAACATATAACCATGTGTAATTGAATTGAGTTTTGACCTATTTTTACTTCGAATATGTTATTATAGGTATAAATAGTTTTGCAAAAGAGGGGCCATTTTTTAAACTGACTCAACAATACCGTAAAATTTAGTGGGAAAAATATCTTTAAAACGCATAACTGATAATAATAAATAATGTCAATGCCAATTATTATATACAACGATTGATATTATTAGTATTATTAAGAAGATTTGTGTCTTTAATTTTATCGTCTAATGTTTAAAGGTTGTTTGTAATTTAATATAATATTATTATTATTATTACATTTTTCAACTGTATTAACTAAAAGTTATTACTATTAATTAGGCGGGATGTAAATGATAAATTAAGTTTCGCTAAATGAAATCAAAGTATCAATTTTTAAAACCAACACTTAATAAAATTCTTAATGAATTTTAGAACTATACTATTTTCTATGAATCTAATCATCTATATAACTCATTGTGCAAACTCAAATTTCAGGGGATTTTAATGAAAGGCATAGAGAATATTTTATGGGCTTTTAATCATTTCCAGTAAAAGTATATGTGTAAGTAAGTATTTAATTATTCAAAGCTATAAATTCAGTTATAAATCAATTTAAATCCAACACCTTAAAAATTAAAATGTAATTGAAGATAAATAAATGTAATTACAATATTTGTAACTTTTAAGGTGCTGGGGCCGTTATATTAATGTTTACGAATTAGTAAATTTTACTAATCATATAATATATATTATATATATATATATGATATATACATATCATATAAGTTTCATCTACGAAAATTGTGAAGTCGAAGCATTCAGTACGACCAGTACGATAACTGAAGTTAAGAATTCATGGTTAACATAACATACCAAAAATTGTCATTGATTGATAAATCTGATAAAAAAATAAACGATAAACGAAAATATAATATCAATTATACTCCGTCACAAACCTGGCTTAAAGGAGTAGATATATTTCTTTATTATGTAAAGAAAAAATTAAATAAATACAAAATAAAATTATAATTTATATGACAAGCATTTTCGTGCACGTAAACCCTTTACTTATAATTCAAATATCGTATTCATAATAAAGCGTAATAATCGTGTTCATAAAATCGGTCGACTACAATCAATCGGGTTTGGTATCAATTGCAATCAACAAGTATATATGTATAAAAATTTTATCGGTAGATAATGTCAGAATTATTTGAAACTATATATACTACAGATATTCTCATGAGTTTAAGGTATTTTACATAAAACCTAGATATTGTTATATGTTTTAGATGCAGCAAAAATTCCCAATTATGTTGTAAGTAGTACAAAATAGTAGCGAAAAAAAAAAAATCGCAACTCAGAAGCCATAGCCAATATCAAACAGACCCTAAACCCATTTTCATCTTATTTTATATTTCACCTTTACCTTATATTTGTCCTTTTTTAGAACTGTAGTACTCTTAACATAGTTGTGGCATGTAAGTACTTCTGTTATACTATTATGGCAACAACTAATAATAATAATAATATTTTCTATCACATCATAAAATGTCAATAAAAATAATCGAAAATCTTAGCGCATTTCTATACGGAACTCTGTAGCTAGATTTTTCACAACCATTCAGCTATTCCTAATGAAATTTTAAAATTAAATTCTCATTACATATTTGGGTTGGCTTATATTTTTGTTTCAATCATTTGGACTCATCTCATTTTTAAAATAAGGATTGGTTTCCTATTTTAATCCAAACTGAAGAAAATGTTTATAATCAAGTGAAAATTATAGCCGCAGAATGGGTTTATATGACGTGACGATTTGAAACATTTAAATATTTATATGATAAAAATATTCATAATAAAATACATAAGTGTCATTGTATCAAGCACTATGCGATGATGAAAATGTAGTGTAGATAGTCAGTAGACGAAGCAAATGAGATGTAGTGCACTTGTCAGAAACGGTTAAGTACACCTAAACAATGATAGCATTCATTGAGAGAAACATTTTAATTGAAAAAAATGTTTTACAAATGATTATTAGAAAATTAATCTGACCTTAGATTAACGATTGAAGCTATATTTTTAATTTTTCGAAAAATCGTTTCCGAAAAAAACCTGACGAAAATAGAGGAAATGTATAAGAATATCAGTTTTTCATACGACAATCGATTATACTGTGATATTAAGTGTAGGCGATTGAAAACACAACACAAAGTGATCAATTAGGGTCTAGAATAGATTTCAATTTACGGAAAAATGGTCCAACCATTGAATATTAGAATTTAAAATGAAGCGAGAACAGTCGAGTGGCATACGAAGGAAAACTGAGTCATCAAGGAAGAAAACTTTAGCAAAATTTTATTAAATATTTAATTATTTAACATTTAACATTTAGTTTTTATTAAATATTCAAAATATATATTATTAACCACGCGTACGAATTTATAGTTAAGTAATTATTTTTGTTTTTAGTGTAGGCCAGGCAGGTCAAACTCAAAGTATCAAGTGGGCCAAATATATATTGAATAGTTTAATACGCACAAAACCAATTAACGAAAAAAAAAATTTATATATTTCAAATTTCAATTTCATTTTTTACAACCATACATACAAACATAACCGGTACAAATAAATTTAAAAATATGTATATAGATACTCAATTTTTTTTTTTCCAATAATATTTTTAGCCATGGGCTACAAAAAAATAAGCCGCGGGCCGCGTGTTTGATATGCCTGGTGTAGGCCAACGAATGAAAGAAAAAAAAGAAAATTTCATATTTCAAACTGAATGACTACGTTTTATTTAATCTGCTATTATATATTATTATCTGTGATCGTTTACAAAAAAAAAAAACTTTTTCATTTTTAATTTCGTATGTTTACAGGCAAATTATAAAGAACGGTTCATTAATGTGCGATACCTATGTCACACCCTTATTAAACCTAACCCATAACCATACATTTAGTATGGTGTGTAATGTGCTACACATTATAACACAGTATTATAACCGTCACAAAATTGTTTCCTGTCAATAGCATTAAACTGTGATAAATTATATGTTTGGGTTGCTCGTAGATATACAACGCTGTGATGAAATATGGTATTTATTTATTATTAACTCATTCACTGCAATTCAAAATATTAAACAAAAATGATTATTTAAACAATATTTGCCTACTGTGGAATTTTAGCTTTAAAATCGTGCGTATGCATTCAAAACACACGAAATTCGAATTACATAATTAACTGATCTGACTGTACAAACTCCAACTCCGTCCGTCAATATTCGGAAATTTATTTTATAATAATTTCATGAACATTTTTTATTTCATGAGCTAAGCTACAAAACTACAGAACTAGTTTCACTGTGGTAAATATATAATTAGCGCTTCAGAAAATATTTGAATAGTATACTTTGTAATATATTTCAATTGTAAAAATAGTAAATTCATTGAAGTATATTAAAGTATTAATTTCGCACAAGTATTCTAAGTATCTAAGATATTAACTGAAATAACATTAAACCCGTACAATTATTTCAAAACTATGCTGACGAATAACAACACATTTGAGTATAAACAAAACTAAATCAAAGAAGGTTGGTAGTAAGGTTACTTCTTCTAAAAAAAAATATTCTGTATTTTAAGTATAATTATTTTAATGAAATATTTATAAAAGAAATAATAAATTAAATAAATATAAAATTTGTTCAAAACAAATTAATTTCCAAATTACTGTAAGAAAAATAAGTAGAACGGCAATTATTTGTCTGAGACATAATTAGTAGAAATTATTTACTAATTTTAATCAGTATCTAATGATTTGGTAGTTTAATTATTTAACAACATAATAATAACATAATCGTAAAGCTCGAACATTTTTACGTTTTCATATTCTATATACTTATTTACCAGTATTATTAGGGACTAAGAAATTTATGTAATCTAGTATACCCTATTCAAAAAAGCGTTAAGCTACACGCCATTGCCAACCATACAATACATGATAAACACTTAAGTAAACCATCAAGAGAACAAATAAGCTTAGATTGCTAAATTGTTTGCGGGAGACACATCCTTCTTACCTAGTTCGCTAAATTTCAATGTAGATTAGAATATTATCGAGCAGGGTAAAATAACAAAGTACATTCAAATGGATTTATGGATTTTAAATATATTTTAATGTATAACCGTAGTATAAAAAAAAATTATACTATTCTGTGTTTAGTGTTAATTTATTTTAATTATGATTGTGACGGTGTTTAAGCTAATGAATATCGGTAAGAATAAAAACAAAAATGTTTCCAAATTGTATTTTCTTCTTCAAACAATGTATTTTTATAATGAATTTACGTGAAATGAAACTTTAAAGTTATGAATTTCATTTTCGTTTTTTGTTCATATTATTTTTATGGATTTTTGAGACTTCAGTACATTTTTTTTAATATTTTTTAGTGTTTTGATGATTATTTACTTTATATGATACACGTAGGACATAAAACTGTATCAGTTACATGTAACTATATAATACGTTTGTTGTTTAAATTTAATAATTTTTATTGAGATTTTTGAGTTATGATTGGAATTATAAATTATAAACTAAAATAGCATATCAACAAGTTTATATGGAAAATTTGTATTTTAATTTAATTAAATATGGTGTATGAATAATAGTTTTTACCAAAACATAAAATATTGCGATTCCAGAGACTACAGAAATACGGCACAAGAAATGTATATTACGATCATATAATACCCGAATACACCCGGTATTTTAGTCGTGATAAGAGAGAAATTATTAATGGACTAACGAAAGTGTTTGTGTTGAGATGAGATGTTGGAAATAGATTCGCATAGATTATTTGTGTTGTCTGTAGTTGCCTCAAATTTTTCTTTGAGTCGGCTATACGTGGACGAGGTTTCAGCTGTGGCTGGCTAAACATTTGTAGACACATTTTATGTGACAGGTGACGCAATTTTAGGGGGTGATGTTTCTTGTGAGGGATGTTTAATTTTTTTTAATTTTTTTCAACATGGTCAGCCTTTATAATTCACAGTGTGCTCCCTGGAACACAAGGCATATTTAGCGCAGATAGTTCCGGTGATTTGACGTACTTCACGGTCACATTGCTACATATTTTGACACATCTCGGTGGAAGAGCACAAGTAAACAATTTTAAAGTCTTAAATGTTACGGGGTCGGGTTTTTGAAATAAAATATGATAATAACTAATAGTATAAATATATAAATTTTAATTCACAATAAAAAATAACATACAAAGACAACATAAAATAGTCAATTAAAAAAAGACACGGTTATTTATCGCATCCCATAATCAACCCACCAATAAACATTACCAGTGGCGCCAAAGTATTAAAAATCTACTACGATATCCTCCGGAATTTTTTTTAACATAACACAATCATTTTGATGCAAACCAATAATGCACCCACATAATGGAATGAAACATGGATTACAATATAATCTATTTACCTGTCTTTATTTTGTAGCCGAACAAATAATTAAATGCATTTTTTGATATAAACCGATTGTGAATAGGTAGATAAGCTGCATCTGACCGTTTTGTATAAATATCATTAAATTGAGTACTAGTTATTATTATTCGATTATTCGTGATAGAAAATAGTACAACATAATAATTACCGAACTATCCTAACTCGCACCAATAAAATCTACTATATCCAGATATCATACAGAATACAGAACTATATGATCGGTACCACTGCACATTGTTAAAAGTACATAATAATTAATCAGCATGTGTTACGTAAGAAACATCGGTATCCGTTGAAAACGGGGACAAGAAATTTAAGACTCAGTTTCGTTACACAACAATGTATATACATTATATGATATATCCTGCTGTTGTACAATTAAAGGTCGATAACTCGGCAGCGCGCAAACACATTTAATCACCAGAACCAGAAGTGAGCAGTTTAACTCTGATAATCGAAAGCATTTTCATTTGAATTTCGTTGAAAATATTTCGAATTAAAAGTGTACACTGTACAGTGCAGACCATTTATAGGTAAATAGGTAGTCTAACCGGGTTGGCGAACTCTTTGCCAGTCACGCGCGACGCCAAGATTTCTGATCAACGTTTTCATAATGTATCACGTGTCAAGAGTTGCAGGTAAATTTATGTTAATATTCTTGAAAACATTATTTTGCCGCAATAATGCGCGAGTTCGAGATGCTTTAATTTTACCTGCTTTTTAACAACACAATGAAAATCATATTTGCGTGCTGTTGAAACTGAGCCAACGAGCCATTTTCAGAACGCATGCTACACGTTAACTTTTGATACCTATATAGCTTACACGCATACAACCCTAAATCAATGACGAGACGCCTCTTATCTCAAAGGTTAATCAATTTACCGGAATAATTTATACCTCATAATGTCTACTCAAAAGTTCCGGCCGTGTAAAATGAGCTTCGTTTCCACTGAAAAAGAAATCGCTGCCATTATTATTTTTTTCTAGCGGATTCCGATTCGCCAACGGTATTAAAAAGTTACGAATCGTTTGATAAAGCTGTAATCATCATATTATTAGAAAACAGACATTTAATTTGAGTATAGTTTATAGGCGCCCCTATAGTGGAGCTATGTACCACTGCAACTAATACATTTGTTGTACGATAATGCAGTAAAATAATGTCGGAATATGAAATTGATTTTACCATTTTAGTATGGTACATTTTAAATGTTTACTTTGCTCAAAATAATCGATGTATCAAATGATTTTTTACACACAATATTTTTGATAATGTCACTGTAACACATAAATATGTTTTCAAGTAGGTAAATATATAGGTAGATATTAAATACAACTGAAACGATGTATGATTTCTTCATTTCTATTTTAGTTTTTGATATGTGTTAATTAAAATCTACCTTGTACGTTCCATTCACAATATTAATTATTCTAAACTGAAAATTAGAATAAAAACAAACGTGTCGATGCATACAAAATAAATAAATTATCATTACAATAATTATTACTATCCGTACTTGTCCAAATCATGTTACGGTGGGAATTGTTTAATTTTCTTAAATTTTACGTTTCCAAATTAATAAGACAATGGTATTTTGCTTATTACTCGAAGTCACGGTTTTCGTAATATTTGTCTTTATCAACAAACGTTTACTACTTTAATTGTAAGTCAATAATGTTAAGTACAAGAAGTAAATTATATTAAGTAATTACTGTAAATAGGCCAACTACCTGCATTCGTAGTATACAATTCAATAAAAGTAACGATCATCCGATATGTTTAAAGATTACCTATTCAACCATACGGTTTAAAATGATTAAAGAAGGTACATGATGTGCATCACATATTCACTTGTATCACATACTCATTGTGGTCATTATGGTATATTATACGCTATGGTTGTAGTACACGCCATACGGTATTATACGTATTGTATTATTTTATTTATATTATTGTATTGTTTTATTCATTTGTTTTAAAAATCAATTTCATGAATTAGTGATGACAAAATGTATACTTAATTGATTTATAAAACAATACGTTAATCATGATAAGTAATTACAAGAAAACGAATAGTTTGTCTTATCAATATCTAAAATTAAATACGGTATTATACGTATTGTATTATTTTATTTATATTATTGTATTGTTTTATTCATTTGTTTTAAAAATCAATTTCATGAATTAGTGATGACAAAATGTATACTTAATTGATTTATAAAGCAATACGTTAATCATGATAAGTAATTACAAGAAAACGAATAGTTTGTCTTATCAATATCTAAAATTAAATTATGATATCCGTATTATATTGTAAGTTTTACTCACAATTAAAGATATATCTATAGTAGTATGGTTCTACTATGTAATATCAAACATGAAATAGTAATATTAGGTAGGTTATACGTTCGATGTATTATTATTATATTTGCATTGAAATAGTGTGTTTGTCACAGAACCATGTCACGTCTTTAATTTTTTCTTTGGCATCTCGTTACTATACTCGTAATTTATCAGACATTCTCACAGTATTAAGTCTATGCTATTTTATTAAACAAATGTTAGTATGCTACTATTTTAACTTGATTTTATAATTGAATATTTAAGACGTCGCATATTATCATCAATGGTAATTTTGATAAATCGGTCCTTATATTTTAACTTTCATAAGTCTTCATGAATGTTTTATTTTTAATCACTAGAGCTACAAAGGAAACAATTGATTATTTTAAATTTACATAGAATCATTTTATTGATGAAAAAATATGTTGTAATATCTACTATTCGCAGTATTTACTAATGATTAACTATCTAATCGAATTATGTGCGTATTATTTCTTTTTTTTTTTTAATTATAATAAGGATCCTGATTTGTTACTGAAATCCAAATTCATTCTGCTGACTAAACACTTAATTTTATACAAGTATGTAGTTTAAGGTTAGGTCAGGTTAGGTTATTTTATGTACAATGAAAACTAAATAATGACTAATATTTATAATATTATTAGATACGATTTTTTACATTATATTCTCTAAGTCTGTTGTGTAGTGAAATAGGAAATAAAAAAAATGTGTGATGATTCTATTATGATAAAAACCACGTAGCCTTTATCGATTTATAATTTTTTTTTTATAGTAAATAAAATGTAATCGAGTCTGTGTTGAATATTAAAATTTTCTCAATACCATTATTGAAAATGGTACATAATTAAAAATCGGGGAAAAAATTTGAAATATCAAAGTTTGTGGTTTCCCAACTACAAAAGTAAAACATAAATTGATTTTATTAAGCATATCAAAAATTGATGGTGTTTGTTCAACCTGGTGTTATTAAATTGTTGAGAAATGTCTAGATCACAAATTTAAAGTATCATTCTGTGTTTAATTTACAAATTTATTAATAGAGTTTCACGAAACTTTTGTAGCACTCTTTCTACAAAATAATGATATAGTACTATATGAGCTTAATAAAATATTGGAGTCAGTAGTATTTCTATAATCACCTTAGACTATCATCGGTTTAACTCCTAAATTACATTTTTACAATACGAATTAAATTAATGTAGCTATACTTAAGTTCTAAATCTTCTAAAGTACAGAACTAATGTACATTGTTGATTAATATAAAAATCATAGAATTGATTTATAATACTATTATTTTAAAAAAATATGTGTGAAAATTTAATCAATTCTTAAACGTTAATTTTTTTTTTTAGTTTTCAATTTTATTAATTTCTTTTAGCATGAAAATATACATGTATATGCTATGTGTGTAACGTAGAATATAATACAATTAACAAAAAAGAGAGGCCATCCAGTGATATAACCCTCTACAACAAAAGTATAATATACGTATCATGTATATATTATTATAATACAAAATAATTATTCATTATTTTGATATTTAATTCTCTCAAGAAAATCTCGGCACCACATTTTATCACGGTTTAGTTGACGTCTGGTACTATTTTAAGATGTGTTTCGGTAGAGAAACGAGAGGTTAGATGGTTCAAGTGAGAATGGAGTTAGCGATAAAAGTTTGAGTAGTGACTTTTCTCTTATATTGATTTATATTTTATAATTTTCGATCTTTATGGACATAATTATGTATGATGTACTAAGGAGCTCAGGCAATGACTCGAAGAATGATATGGATTGAAACGCCTGATTGAGAAGACTTATACCCTCCCAAAAATTGGGATACTGGAGGCACAAGTGGGTTTCAGCGGTGTTCTATACACAGTTATTTTAGTTTTGGTTTTCGTGTGAAGTCGAGTATTGAGTATTTTACGTTTAGCTTTTAGGTGTTGGCTTCGGATCAACATTTTGTCTTACGCTATTCCTTTTTCCTAGATATTTAACTTGAACAGATACTCGGATAGAAGAATTTGAAAAGTAAAGTAGAGGTTTTGTTTTACATAACGTAAATGGTACTATTACCGATTGTTCCACATTTATTTTTACTCTCATTATTTTAATGATCGTAGAAATCTACTATTTTGTTAAGATGATCCTTTGACACATCGGCAGCTATATTGTTAAATACTAATACAATTACTCCATCATCCGCATGCGTGGGTCACATGTCACATAGTATATAGTTAGAATGAGAAATACCAAAAGTAAACGATCTTATATTTATCCGTTTTAATAAATTTTTTTTCATTCTTCTTAACGAACCCTCTTTTACTGTAAAATATACATTTATAAGTATATAATGCATGCAATATAATATATATTAGGTATAAGTATAATAAGTCTGATGTTTTCCATAATTATAAATGTATTTAAAGTATTATGTGTTTAATCAATAATAATTGTAAATTTATAAATATTTATGAAATAAAATATTTTACTACCTCAACTAATTGTTACTTATATAATACTTTGTAATATTATTAAGTTCCTTCAACTTTTGACGTTAGTAATTAATCCATACTATGCGTTAGAATTTTTTTTTTCATCGGTATGTATATAAAAATTAATAGAGTATTTATTCAATATGTATAATTCATATTATACTTTAATTTTACTGTAGAAGTGTAGAAAGTTATCACAATTTGTCAATTAGTATCCATAAAGACTACAATTTAGATCAATTTCTTACCTAGGGCTAAATTTTTAATTTTTTTTCCAAATAATATTGTGTGGTTATCTTTTAAAAATATATCTCGAATTTATTGTTAAAATTTCAACTGTTAGGCTGTCTAGAACATAAATAACATGTTGTTTCTCATATAGTTTATATTTTACCTTCGATCAAATAATACTTAAGTGTATACGTTATGTTGTAGTTTAACTTAATACCCGATATGTCCAAACACTCCAAATGTCTTGCTGCACATTTTTACGTTGAAAATTATTCAATGAAGAAAAAAATAACGTCTTAGTTGTACATTCAAAACTGGTTGTATTTAATAAGATAATATTTACATATTGCGTATTGATTTAGAAAATAAATAATGAATAATGATGTGTGCTACAACTAATGTATACATTTTTTACATTTTAATATAAATGACGCAAAATGTAAATAACCTAGTACCGATGAGATATAAGAAATTACATTTTCATGTACATTGTGTAAAAAGTATTGTATACTCTATGGATTTAAAATCGAATAAATTTATTTTACAAAGAAATGAAAAATTACGGCCTTTTTACCTGTTTTGCTCTGTGGGGGAAATTCGGAGCGATTGTGTTTCCTGTTTACGAAGTATTCCGAATGTAAATCTATAGATATCTGTAGATATGATTGGATTTATATCATATCACCATCGTAAACACATCATTACAACCACGATTTAGGACTTACAGCATCATTAAACATTGAATCGTGAAACAGAATTTAAGATAAATTAATACGTTCCGTAATACGAAGAAGTCAAGTAAAAACTGTAATTTCATATATTCTGAGCTTGTTCCAAAAACCGATTAATTTAATTAAATATTATTATGAGTATAACAGTATTAATAGTACTGGAATAATAGTATAGATTGTTAGTTTAAATTTGTATAAAATGTATAGTTACAACAGTACCTTAACATTTGATAGGCTTATCATTTGCCAATAATTTTCATGACCAATTCTATTCATAATATATAATACGACACGTTTTACTTTGTTATTAAAAAAGAACATAATTGTTTTTAAGAAAATATATATTACCTATTAATCATTAAATTACTACAAGTTTGGAACTCTAGTTATGACCTGTGCTTTTAGAGACATAAATACTAAATTAATTTAACAATATTTTATGATGACTTAATTATAAGTATACAATATAATCGATCAATATACGTTAGTTGCACTATATGGTTTACTTCTAAAAAATATAACTAAAAATTTAAGATTAGCATATAAATATGTATTGAGCTATACATTTTACAACTTGTTTTTAAATACTTATATCTGCATATAAAATGTATTATTATTATTATTTTTTTTTTTGATAAAAATAAAACTGAATCTAATTATAATATAATATTTTAATTTAAAAATCCAAGATAATTTAATTTTTTTTTTTTTTTAGGAAACGGATCTCCAAAAAGCACTCTGAAAGATACTCAAAGAAGTTCGTCACCGCATAAGAATGCACAGTATGTACAAAAACAAGGGTTTCCCGATGATTCAAGGAGAGCTAGCAGTAGTGTGAGCCAAGTAAGAACATCGGTTGGTTTTTCTGATTCTATATTTTTTAACAATACATTTATTGGATAAATCTGTCTTAAAAATATTTGAATTAACAATGAAATAGTATTACGGGTATTAAACTGGCTGCATTACTCGGCCAGCGAATGTTAATGTGTTTGATTGTAAGATTTTAATCATGAATCAATTATAAATAAAATAAATAATATAGATAGATATTATAGCTGACATAATAATATTTATAGTACAGTTAGTGTATATATAATTGGGTTGATGTTAATTTATTGGCCGATAGTTCGCCGTTAAACCGGAATTATCTGACTTGGGTTTCATTGGTAGCCAAATATTTATAGTTTTCGAAATTATATGTAATATAAACCCAAAAATAATCATATATACCTCACACCTAGGACTTCTTATTACCAAAAGTTTATTGAACAGAATTCCATTTCTATATGTCGCGTTAAATCAAAAGCTCCGAAGGACAATATCTATTCTTTCACACTCTTATCCAACAATGAACATAAATACTTCACATCCCTTCAGACTGTATTAGCGTTCCTTGCAATATTCACTAGATGTTCACTTATCTTTACAAACAACTATTCTAATATAGTATACATGGTACATCGAATCTTTTAGTGAATTCAATATCAACAATATATTTGTAGAAAATGACTGACAAATTATATAGGTACTCTCAAACTTAAAAATAGTTTTCAATTATTTGTTTTACTCTAAACAATGTCGTTTGAAATGCATTTTTATATTATGACCATATATTTTTCAGGAATATTTACAAGAGTTTATGTTAACCTTACATTCTGATCAAGGAAAGCGCAAGAGCTCAGCAGTAGTGACCGAATTCCCTCTAACTTTTCCTTTCCTTGCAATCAACATTATTTTTCAGTCTTATCATTTCATTTTAATTTCTAGAAAAATGTACATCAAAAGAGTGAGTCAAACGAAAAAAATTTAATAATTTTGATATTCAACTATTAGGTTGTTGTAAATATTCACAGCTGACCTTTCATTCGAGTTCTAGACCAGTTGCTTCTGCTGGACATCATGGACACATAATGTAAAATATGTACATGCATACAAAAACAAAATAATTTGAAAGAGTAAAATGTAATTATTAAAAACTAAAATATAAGATTTTAAAAACTTTCAGCTTATGAATTTTTAGTGAAATGGAGAATTTAAGAAAACATATAAGACACAAGTAATATTGTTTCATTACCTAGAGAGAATACGATTTTTTGGTCAGAAATATAAAACAGTTCCATTTGTTTCAATAAAAAATGGAAAATAATTATCTTAAATGCATGCTTGGGGACTTGGATTGTTATTTCAATCATAATAATTTATATTAAAATGTGAGTTTTTATGGCTTTAACGTCTTGTTATAGTATACAGAACGAACAATCTATGTCTTTTTGAAATTTTTGTAATTTTACTATTGCTACTTTTACTTTATAAGCAAATCTATTGCTTGTTATTTTAATATTCATATATACATCAAAGTTGATTTACGATCACTTTAATATTGAGTAATTAATGATTTATGGTTGATAACTATTATATTTTTATATAATATATTTTATTTTAAGTTCCTAAAAGATTAATTATGCTGAATTTTTGGTGCCTATTTACGGGTGTTAAAAATATCAATGTAAACTTTGTTTTTATTACTATTATATTATTACTATACCTACCTACGCCAAGTAAAAAAAAATATTTTCAAGAAATTAATTTATCTCTTTCCCCTGGATAAAGGTTTATTTTAATAAAAGGAAAAACGTTTTTTTTAAATGATCGTTTAATGTCACCGTAAAATGCCATTAACCTTAAATGTCTTTTAGTAACTTAGTTTCTATGACTTTTGCCAGCTGGGTGTGTGAAATATTAATCATTGTAAATAAATTGTGACACTCACTTTTGCCAATCGTTGTCGATGTTGACGTTCATTTTATAGATCATTTTCATTATCATTGTACGATTAAATTAAAAAAGATGAAGGCATTCTAGGTTTTTATTTTTCTCAAATGGAGTTTGATGCTTTCGAGTAAATAATAACTTAATTTAATAATTGATAAAAACAAATTATAACAATACGGTTATTATGTAGTAATTTACTTTCAAAAATTTTGAATGTATACAATTTATAGATACATCAATTTTAGAAAGAGTATTATAGGACGCCAATAATTTTCGTTTGTAGGTGAAATTGGGGCTTTTTATGTACAAAAAACCACAAGCTAAATATAACAAAATATATTAAACGTTTGACTTTGATAAGTGCCAACAGTAAAAGGTTGAAAAATTATCTACAAAAAATAATACTTAATTAGGCTGTCGGAAAATATTATAATACTAGTATTATATTACTATTATTATGACTACTATTATTTAATTATACATTTAAGATAGCTTCATTGAATTGTTAATATAAGTTCTTAAAGAAAGATTTTTTTTGTTTAGTCATATGAATTTAATATATTTATAGTGTTCACGGTATAGATACTAGACTCAAATACGAGAAATAAATGATCCATATATATAAATAAAATTAACGAACAAATGTCTACTAATAATAAAAAATAATGATGCGTTTAGAGAAAAATTTCCAATTTTAAAATCCAAAATTAACGTCAACTATCCAAATAACTTTATTCATAACAAAATATTTGAAGTGTTTTATGACCTTGAATCATACTACAAAACTTTATATTGATTTTCACTTCATTTCGTAGTCGCGAATGTTATTCTTAAGACGTGCAATTTTAATTTCACCGTATTTTCGCGGAGAAGACATCACATGTTTTATAATTAAATGCATTATTTACATGTTATACAATGTCACAGTGTATTTTATACAAGGGTTTTATTATTATTAAAATGAATTGAATGTTGTATACTTATCTCGTTGTAACACATTGTTTTATACAGTTTCTTTTTATAAGTTATAACCTCACAACTATCGTCCGAACGAGGATATCCTGTTCTATATATGTACTGTATATTATGTGTTCTAAATGTGTGTATCGTCTTAAGTTCATAATGTTTTTGCAGGTTTCCGGTGACGAGAGGAAACGTCTGTGCGAGCACGTCAAGCCTTGTGACAGTGGCCTAACCGTCTACGGTTCGTTGACATATCAATTGAATCACGCCAACATGGAGTCGACAGGCATATTCGATTTTATTATTAAAGCGCTGTGCATCATACACAGAACGGGTGAGTGAATGTAAAAATATAATATGCGCCCGGGCGGCGAACTGCCGACACGTGCACTAGAGGAGAATGTTTTTATATCGATGAATCAAACCATCGTTTAGGGCTTTTACAGGTGGCTTTGATATTAAAATGACGGATTATCGGGCAATCACGACCGACGCTTAAATCCAATACGTTCGAATTGAAATAATTATAAAAACGAAAAAAAAAAAATAAAAAAAATAATGATTTTCTACTCTTACGGTTATGTCGTGCAACATGTACCGTACGTCTGGAAAGTTTTTTTTTTTTTTATTATTCATTTTTTATACGTATAATATTCCGAAACTTTCTAGACACTGTACCTATATATTGTACGACATTTCGAAACAAATTTTATTCGCATAGAACGGTTACATAATCTTCCGAAAATGTAAGATTTCGTGTTATACGATTTTACGACCGCCGCATATTATAATATAATATTACGACATGATTTATACAGTCTAGACTTCGAACTATATTTTATACGTATATTGCAGGGGTGGCTAACTTGCGATTTTTATGTCTTATTAACAAAAACCAAAATGTACTTAATATTGTCGTCAATTTTAATTTTAATTTTTTTTTTTTTTTTTGTATAAATTTATAAAAACAAATATCTTATTTTATTGAATACGTAAAATAAACAATCGTAAGAATATCACATCATCAATCGTATAAATATTTTTATAAAAATTAGAGTATTTACATGAGCACATTTTAACACGGACTATTTTAACTGAAACATAATTTATTAGAATTTGTTAGATAATTTGTACTTTTTATAATTTAATCAAAATAAAATGCACTGAACTAATGTATTATTTAATATATTTACTAGCTATGAGCTATATTATTACTGAGATAAAATTGTAAAAAATGATAAAATATAAACATTTTGGCTCTTGATATGATATTGATGGTATTGATGGTATTTAATATTTATCCATATGGCTCGTGAACATATTCACGGTATATTGTATATATAAACATAAAATCATAGTAAACAATTTGTAATATTGCACTAATACTTTTTTTTCGGACAGTAATCAAAAAATCTCGAGAGTATTAGCTTTGGTCAAAATTCAAAATAAAAATACTCTGATGAATAAACTGTGACCCGGTTCAATTTCCCAAGTAACTGGACAAAATTATAATTATTAACAATTTATTTATTAATTATAAATAAAATATAATTATAAAAAAAAAACTATCTTACTATATATTGGAAACCACTTGAATTTTATAAACTATTATTCCTGTGTAACGTACCCAGGTTGAAAGATTTTCGGTACGAGGACATTTTTTGAAGGTTGTTCTTTTGTGGTTCACTAATTATACATAGGTACCAAGAGTTTGAGAACTGTCAACTGATAAGTGGGATTTCTATTGGAGCAGGAATAATAGTTGTTGCGTGAACGACGACAGTCATCACACGAATGTTATATTTTATAATTATATTTCTCTAAATGAAGGAAAACCGATTAAAAATTATTAAAATAAAGCAAACTTTATAACAACGCAAACAGTTAAAATACTGTTTAATGTTTAAAATAAACACAATTTTTTTCGAGGCGGAGTTTGTTATTATTTTATTTTTTAATTAATTAATAATTATGTAGAAACTATTGTATTATGAAGTTCAAAAATTAAAAATAAATAAAAATATAGTGGCATTCTGATTTAAATATTTAAAATATCATTTATAGGAAAGTTTTACGAGAAAATGTTCAGAGTATAAGCACATTATTACGTAATGGATGTATACAGGCGTTAGACAGTTACTGAAGATGTAATTTGACTATCATTTAAAAAAATAAATTTAATCAAATAAATTCAGATTTAATATAGCAGTCATGATTGATTTTTAATGACATTTTTATTGAAACAATTTCTTTGAACAAGTATAAAGTTATATATAAAAAAAAAGTGCTTATATAGGATTTTACACCGAAAATATTTTATATTTTACATTCTACTGAGTTCGGACCAATTATAGTGTTCGTACATTTACATTCCCCTTTAGTCTTACATAATAAAGTAGATTTAGAGTGAATGTGGCTCAACATGTATTCTATTTATTCGAAATCATATTGGGACCATTAAACTTTCTATATTATACGAAATAAGATCAAACAATTAAATAATGAACATTTACCCGGTACTTTTTAAATTTAATATTAAATTGGTTGAGGTTTTTGTTCAGCTTTGATTAAAGATAGACTAATTATTTAATACTTTTCATTTTACCTGATGTGTATTTAGTACTACGCCGCGATGATAATAAGTACGTTATTCAGTATGTTATTATAAAGTCAACTTTGTGTCCTATAAGGACTATAATGGTTTTCTTTAATATTGTAATGAATTTCTTTTTTTCATAACTAAATCAATTTTAACATTATTTCTTTTTCTTTTTAATTTTCTACAAAGATTATCAAAAATATTTATTTAAAAACAGAAAATATTACAGTGATGTTTTATGAAATATACATGGTATAATTATTCGTTAGATGGACACCGAAAGTTATTCTTAACAAAATACTTAAACAGGGCAGTTAGAAATTTAGCATTATTTAATTTTAAACCGTCAAGTCAGATTTATATCCACGGACCTCATCAAAAAACATTGCTTGTCGTCCGGTAGATTTGTAAAGGGCGTTCAAATAAACAACGTGCACTAAGATAAAAGACATTCGAATTCTATTCCGAGTCGTTTATTTATTTGAATGCGTATACTCACTGTTATTATTATAACGTTTCAAATGCATATTCAGAACACGAAAAGACGTAACATAATTTTGGAAGATGAACACTCGGTTCGGCGTGCTGCAAGTATTCGGAAACGCGAACCGTCTTAATATACACTCGAACAACTTGAATGTCCTCATTGTTTTAACCGTTTCGAAAATTACTAGAAAATAAATCCGTAAGTACTGTCGTTGTACACTTTCGTGGCGGTTCAGTCTCGGCGTCCATAGACTCATAGACACTATCAACGGGTCGTGTCATGCTATACACTATATTATGTTATTATTATCATCGTAATTTATTATTATTATTGTTATTGCTATCGATTAAAGTCATCACCCGACTGCACGAAGCGAACACGAGATTTTTACAGAAAATAATTTTATTCGGTTATATTATTTCCAACCCCCATCGCCTTTATTTATTATTTTTGTTGAGATTAATAGTTTCGATTGCGCCGTTGCGCATTCCCATCACGTTTATACACCACAACTACGGGCAGGTCCCCGCTTCGTTTACTGCGGTAGGGTCACGTACACCCGAACTTTCGAACGTTTTACCCGGTGCCACCACCACTACCACCTACACCACCGCCGCCGCGGCTCTTCGTCCAAATGATGAAATTCTATAAAATCCCATCCAACTCGCTCACCTGTACAGCGAAATCCGCTGTCGGCCCATCCCACCCGCTACCCGGCCGGCTCGGTTGTTCGCCGGTGATTTCGCTTGTTTGCTCGCCACACGTCGAATTATTTTTGTCCCTGGTTTTATGCATTGTTATCGAAAACCTGGTTGATACACGCGAAACACATCCGCACCCTCCAGTCTCCACTCTCACCGCACTGAATCCCCAAACCGCCAAGCCGTTTGATTTGTGGCTCGACGGACCACGTGCGGTATATTTTCCGACAAGTCGAAAAATCGTGAGGCGGCCAACAATACTAGGCCGGAGGCCTTTTGAATATACAACGGTTAGTAATAACTAATAAGTTCTTATTATAATATTATCGTGATACTATTTATGTTATTACGTAAAAATAACTACAGCAATAATACAGTTCGAATAACCGTTCCATGAAATAATTGCCTGTGCTTATAGAAATTCTGCGGTTTATCGTTATACATGAAGTTTAACGTTTATATTATAGATATTTAGATATTTAATAGATTTGAAAATTCCAAAAGGCTAATAGTGTTATTCATAGTCAAATTGGACATGGTTTAATAATGGTTTAATAGTAGTTTAACAATAGTTTATCTTTTTTGTTATTCATAGACAATAAACTTTACTTAGACCATTGACTAAGTTTAATGATAAACCTCTGAGTTATAAACTAGGTAAATGTTTGAAGCTGGTTTATTATAAAAATCACTATGATTTTAATAATATGTATTATCATTTAATTTAATTAATTTAATTTGTTTATTGATTTTGGTGGAGGACCTCCTCCAGTTAGTTTTAAATTTTGTTTATATGACGAAACATTTTTTTTTGGCAACTATTTTCATTCGCCTTTAATTTATAGTAATGTTCTTAGAGTTTTTGAATTACCATTATATTCTTTATAAATTTGTGACTAGGCTTTTTGAATTATTCGTATTTGTGTCACAATTTTTGTTTTCAATCACTTTGATAAATTGTGTGATAATTTCAGTTAGTAGCTCTTTCTCTCCACTTTCCCAATTAACCCTTTTTTGTTTATCCATTTTAAAATAGAATCACACAATTTAAATTATAATTTTAAATAAATAAATACCACTAATAAACTCAAAGATAGAACACGAAACTAAAAATAAATTCATATAGGTAATCTAAAAATATTTTACCACAATTCATAAAATATAACGATAACAATGACATGAAAAAAAAACCCTTGGAAAAACTGTAACGTTCGCATTAAAATAATAGAACATAGAATGTACTTTTACCTTTTTTTTTTTTTAGATTGGCAACAATTAGTAATAATATGGAAATTTGGGTAGCTCTATGGCTGTTTATAATAAACCAAAGATAATCCACAGTTTTTCAAAATTTAGCCTAGACCATTGACTATGTTGACTATAAATAATATATTATTAAACCCGAGTTTAACCAAGGTCTAAGAATTAAACCAAGTTTATTTAAACTTAGGTAAAACCTTAGTTTTTGACAATGACTATGAATAACACTGTAAGAGTCTCTTGGACGAATGTTTTACGATAAATCTGACAGAATACAACAGATGTGTATGATTCTGATACTACTTACCCGGAATATATCATCAAACATTGAATATCTCAACAAGTCATAACTTTACAAATATTTATACGTATTCTGATGGGTCATGACGTAGCTTGCCGTAACAATAAATCTGATGATGAATCAGTTTCTATGAAATCTTGAGTGATCTTTATAAAGTTATAAATATCAAATACATATAAAGATATAGATACATTTCAATGACAATATTAAGTTCTAATGTCTAATACTATACAAATATAATATATATACATGCGATTTTATAATGAATGTATTTAAATATATTATGTACATATAATTACAATGCAACTAACTCAACCTGTATTATGAATTAAAAGTTATTATTTTAATTTAATTAAATTATCAACACGTGTATACATATTTATACATTTTGAGTAACAGAATGTAGTGGTTAAAGTATTAGGAGCCAATAGGATGTACCTTCTGACATGATCACTGGATAACAATAATTTATGAGCGTACATTTAAAGGATCTACAATTTTGAGCTCAGATCTGGATAACAGAGGATCCACCATTTACTCGTATTCGACTGCGACAACCTGGTTAAAAATGTCGTATACGCCACGCAAAGGCAGGACGTATAAAACAGATATTTTTCGGTAGATCAATTCCCCGACCCAGAACTAGTAGGTGTAAGATCTGTTATAAAAGATATATTTAGTTCTTCTTATGGTGACCACGAAAACGAGTACTGCGCAGAAGTTTTACTAAATAAAATCCCTCAGATTTCACACTCTACCACTCTATGAGGTCCTTTTACGTTCGAACAACTGACCACGAAAACAAGTACTGGATGTTCAAGTATGAATTTAATCTACCTAGGCGAATGTTATATTATTTCCTTAACTGATCACGAAAACGAGTACTGAGGATAAGGAATAAGATAATAAGAAAATAATTATTACACAGCCTTAGTACCTTTTAGTTTACCGTATAAGTAAACTTTTACCAAACCTCGGGATACTAAATAAAAAAGGAAAAACACTTCAAATAAAATACTTTCAAAAAAAAAAAATAAAACTCAAACTCAAATTAAATCAAAGATAAAATAATATAATGTTAAAAAATTAAAGCAAAAAACATAAAATTACATTCACAAAATACACCGTATTTCCCACATACCCGTGGAAACGACGGTACCTCCACTAACCCGCAGAGGCGACAGCATGATTCTCGGCTTGCCGCTTTCTTAAGTATGCATCGTCCGT
Organism: Chaitophorus viminalis; assembly: GCA_025469195.1. NCBI lineage: Eukaryota > Metazoa > Arthropoda > Insecta > Hemiptera > Aphididae > Chaitophorus > Chaitophorus viminalis. The sequence goes on from JAIPRK010001234.1 coordinate 75,277, forward strand.
TGCCAAGTCAGCACCTTTTCTGTGGTGGCGAGTTCCGGTGTCGGCCGTTAAATTAAATTTGTATACAATTTAATTATGCTTATATACTAGTTTATAATATCTTATATATTTACAACAGTTTTTTCTATGATTATGAAATATACTTATTTGACAAAAAGTAGCATATATATTTGACAACAAAATCAATCATCCCTTGGTAATTTTTTCATTCATTGACTAGATATGTGACTAACCCATTATGTGAACATGTATCTTCGAGCACATAAAACATCACTCATTAATATCATTTTAAACATGAGTTATTCTACTTGTATCGTTATATGCGAATATTTGTAATAACCTTAATACCTAGTTCGAAAACATATGAACATTCTTACGATAAACTTTTAAACATTTTGTTTTTAGATATTTTTGGCTTAATTTACAAGCCCAAACAAAAAGTCAGAGTTCAAGTGCATGATGTAACTCTTTTTGATGGATCGTTGTTTAATTGTTTACCTACCATATAATGTTCTTGTTTTTGCAATAAATATACATTCGTATGTGTAAAATAGAAATTTCAAGCCGTAGCGCTTTCCAAATTTCTATAAGACATGTTTTCTCAAAATCCGTGAAATACTCATATGCTAAAATGAATTTATACTGGATCAATAAGAGCAAGTCTGTAACACATATCATGTTTGATAGTAAGAAATAATAATATAATATAATTTTTTTTCGTATATCATTCAACATTCAAGTCTTGATATCCAATTGAAAAATACCACTTTGTCTTATACTTCAGCAATCCGGACTAATCCGGAACTGATATGCAGACTGCATACTTAAAGTTAAAAGTAGGAGATAAAAAAGGTGCTCTTATTTACTGAACTGAACATTTGTTACTACCATTATCTTTAATCATTTTTAATTGATTAAAAAAGAAAATAACAAAAATAAATGATGAATACTACTATTTTCCACGAAAGCCTTGACAAGGGCCGGCTATCCAATACATATTAGGTACTCAAGTTATTGTACGCCATGTACTGATTAAAAGTGAACTGTTGTAGATATCTAATACGTTTAAGAAAGAATAACAATAACAATAACAAATCAATTGATCCTATATTGGTTATTAGAACGAATAATTTAAGTATTTTGTTATCTTTTTTTTTTATATATATTAATAAAAGCCTCAACAACTAAGGTTATTAGTTTACAATATTTGTGGTATTGATATTACATTATACTTTATACATTATAAATAGTTAAAAATTATGAGAAAAGGTTGATTTAGATAATTAAAGAAAATACATGTGAGAGAGAAGAGAAAACAAAATAGAAACAATGTATATTAGATAGAGTTGTATAGTTTGGTTGTTTTGAAGAAAGTAATGATTTTGTTGAAGTTTTCTTGATCAGGTCTTAGTGCTTCATATAAGTGGTCGAGTATATTCAGGGCTGTGCTAGCGTTATTTTTTAAATAGTAAAACAGCTTGAAAATATCTGGAGAGGAGGATGCGATAAAATAATAACATTGAGACCACCACAGTTAGATTCCAGAGAGTGGATTCCTCCATTGCCTTTTTACAATAATACGTTGCTGGGTACACATACAAATATATAGCGTTCATATTCCGCTCATGTGTTCCGTGTTCCACGTAATATAGTTTCCGATGAGACGAAGCATCCGCACGCCGCCGTCCAAACGTTCGATTCAATAACAATGCGTAATAATTTTCCATTATTAATGGTTTTCAAAGCTTTTTTTTTCTCCCCATCCCGTTCGTCGACTGAACAGAAACTCTCGAATTTATCTGCTTCACCGTAAAAACTATACAGCGGCGGGTGGCAACCCGTTTGTTCATTGAACCGCAACGTAACACTGTATATAGGCTGCTCGCTAAACCGTATAATATTGCCACCATAAGTTTATATCTACTATCGACGCAAAACAATAGCAGCAATACACGCCTACCTCACTAATTGCTGTATAAATGTTGAGTTATAAGTTTATAACATTTAGAAACTGTATGATGCAATGCACGTGGAATCATATGATGTGATTAGGTATATGTGAATATTTCGATACGGTTTGAGCACCGGCGCGTTCGAAATGTATCGTTAAACGATTGAGATAATAGCTTGGCACGTTCATACGAATCGCGTCTCGACAAAACAAAGTTTTTCGACGTATTTTATTTTCCACCCGAACGCGGTATCATATACCTAATATTATAGTTACGCGAGAGACGAGACGTAATTATGTTGAAGGTTTGAGTTTGATTATTCGTAGGCCATGTGTGTTGCATTACACCGAATAAGAAATAAAAAAATAATTTCATCGTAAAGTTCGGCGTTTGTAAGTACCATTCACATTTTCATTGTATTTTCGTTATATATTTTGCCCAGAATTCAAATTAGACGTTGTCTGGTAAAAGGTCGTTCACACCTGTCAATCAAAAAGTCATCGTAAATATTGTCAATTTGTGTTTATTATGAATTAGAATATAAAATCAAATCGGATCAATGTTTTCTTAGATTATCGGAAAAAATAATTTTAAGATAGTAAAATATCAAATATTTAATATTATATAGCTATGCGATAATGCTGTACTACTACAATACGACGTGACATGTGCAAACGGATTTCGAAAAACAAAATAATTATTTTTCCTTAATTTAAACTGGAGTTTATAGTTTATACTAATACAGTTTTAAGTTCTATATATTTTTTAGTCTTGAAATTATGTACTCAATTTAATATACAATCTGAAATTTTGTATATCATGGTTTTTTTTTCAGTAAGTGTGTATTTTTTTGAATTCAATAAGAACTATTGTGATAATCAAAATATCGTTAATAATTGTGTGTGTTTGTTTTTTACAAGAATATTTTTGTTTTTGGTTTAAATGTATAAAGAGTGCTTGTTAATTTGATGTGAAATAAAATACAATTCTATAACAATAATTATCGACCACATTCCGTTTGTTTGATTGATTGATTGATTTTTATTGATTTTATTACGCAGCAAAGAAAATAAATTTTATTAATCGTACCTACCTATATATTATATCAAAGGAGGGTAAGTTTGTGAAAAAAATGTTGACTCAACTTAATTAAGTTATAAAGTTAATTTTGAACAAAGATTTAATTTAACTTGTCGTCGTCAAGTTTTAAGTAAAGTCGAAACAAAACATTTACTTGGCTCAGTCGAAAAATGTATCTTTCACGAAAAACAAAATTTCCTCTGTCTACTATTCAGGAAAGAGTATTTTAAAGAATTAAAAAATTTAATAGGCATATGCTACCAAAAAATATACAAACATTATTTGCGCACCGAAAATAATTAAGGCCAAACCGTTTAAACCTAGTTTTATATAATGACTATGATTGAATTAAGCCACTTCAAGTATTCATTGGTGGCTGAAATTTGATAATTTTTTGTAAAAAGTGTTTAATCAAACCAAGTGGTTGTAAAATATGGATTCTAGAACGTATTCCATGATAATTTTTAAGAAAAGTTAAAGTAATAAAAGATATTTGCTAATTATTAAGATAATGTAATTGATTCAAATCTTTACACAAAATACTTAAGCTTATGATTTAGTGCTAATTTATTTTCAGTCATGCACAACGTAATAGTGTATTGAATACAACTATTCGTCATAGTTACTTTTGTGTAAAAAATCAAATATCTAAATATTATGTCACATGTGTATTCAAAGAGTTTTAAATAATTTAAAGCAAAAATTGTATTGTTTACCATAATACATTAATATTCATATTAGTATGATAATTTTGTAGTAGGTTTCAATAAATCATTGTTAATTTCACATAATTCAATATTAAAATGAGCTTAAATATTATCCATAATCTTATTGCAACGTATATAAACCAGATTTTATTTTTTAATAATGTCTGTTGAAATTACCCAAAATTAAGTAGTGATGGATGCATAATAAGATAATAAAATTATTGTCTGCAGAATTTCTATTTTGAATACATGATGTAGGATACCTAGGTACTTATAATATTAAAATTATTTATTTATTACTAATTTAATGGTACAAAAAAAAAAAAAATTATACTGTTGAAAATGTCAAGTATTTATCGGGTTTAAATAGTTTTTAAGCTAAAATGGTAAAACAATATTTTACCTTCCATTGGTTGTTTTTAATATTTTATCAAAACTATGTATCTATGTATTATTGCGCAGGGCGAGTGTCCTGAGTATCAATAGAATAGTTAACGAAGTGAGTTTGGGCAAAGAAAAGCATAACAACGATATAATAATAGTTATCTATTTATCGAAAACGGTTGGAGCATCGTAAATATTATAATTCTTACTATATTCTTTTTTTTTTTATATATATATAATCGTATACGAAAGAGCTTTTATAAGTTTGCATTAAGTTTTCCTCGGCTTTGGAAAACTATCTGCTTAGAAAGTTAAAAAATTCTCTTAAAAGTACTTTTATTGTCCAATTTCCGGTATAATGAGATACTGCATGCGATTTGAGAGGAGTTTTACTACAAAAAGTTTGATCATAGGAAAATGAAAACACCGTTGTACAGCAAAATAAATAATACATCAATAGTTTCACTAGAAAATAATAAATCCAAAATTGTTTTAATATGAAATAAAAAAGATTCCGAATTAGTCGACGGTGAGGGTAAGAACAAATGCAAAGAAAAGAAAAACACTTCCAACAACACTTAAATAAATAGTTTTAACGTACTGAAAATTGACCCTGTTAAATGTACCTAATGGAAAGTTCAATATTAGCTCGAATTGTTGATGTAACAGTTATTATAAAATCGTCAAAATGATGAAAACACAATACATTATTTTCATCATCACGATTTGTGAAGTTTTTTGTCTTTAAATTGTATACATATTAAGTCGTAATATGCAAAATACAATGTTATCAAAAATATTTCAATCATCGTAAGAAACTATAGATCTTACACACATTTGAACTTCGAGCAATACATTTTTACATTAGGTCTTTAAATTGAATTCTTGTCTATGTCTGATTCAATGCATATTTTCTTCAAAACTGTGTTTAGAAGTATACTTTGCATACATTTTTATTTTTAGGTCTTATACAAATGTGTATAAATGAAAATTCATAATGAAACACGACCACAATGAATCTTTTTACTACTTACGATACTAAATATCTACCGATTAACCTATATATGTATTTAATATGTTGGTGCTCATAATAATTAAATGTTAAAAAAAAACTATTGTATATCGACATTTAATAATTTTTTAAACGAACACTCATCAATTTACAATAATATCTAATGACAAAAAAAAAATAATAAAATCTGTTCACTTAAATTCGTGCGAATAGAAATGAAAAATATTTTATAATAATTTATTGAAACCTGCTGGAGGGTACTTACAGTGCCGTGCCTAGCATAATCAGCGCCCGGTGCGAAGAATCATTTCTAGCGCCCCCACCCCCTCTACCAAATATTTTTATACTTGTAAAAACATTAAGAAAGAGTCGGAGATAGAATCGTCAGATTTACTTAATTTTTCACACTAAACATTTTTGTCGACATGTACACTGTACAAACACATTTAAAAATGATATGTAAACAGGGAGAGAGCCTTTTTTGAATATATTTTGTGAATAATATTGACAAATGCAATGTATTAATAATTATTATACATTTTATTTGAATTCAGAAATTCACCAAATCTGTATATATAATATAATAGTTATAACTTATAAGTATGAAATAGTATAAACATGTTATTAAAATAGGTGATAATGTTTGAATTAAACAGTATTTAAGTTAATATGTTAATCAAAATAAAAAATCGTATCACTGAGTTAATTATTTTTATTTAGGTTACAAGTATTAAAAATGTATATTATCTTAATTCTTAATTTAATATTACTAAACTTTTGAATGGATTTATAAAATCTAATCTTAATAAAATACTATAATAATTAAGTTTTCAAAATATAATAAGTACTTGACTTGATTTTCATAAACTTATTGTTCGAGATATGATTGATGCGAAATTTTCAATAACATCATCAAAATTGATAGTTTGTGTCATTTTATTTTCTATTGACAGTATAGCAAGATTCGATAATCTTTCTTGAGTCATGGTTGAACGGAAATATGTTTTGATTAGTTTAAGTTTACTGAATGATCTTTCCCCAGATGCAACAGTTACAGGAAAAGTAAGTAATAGTCTATAAGCGATAACTAAATTTGGATACACTGAGCTTAGTTCATATGTTTTTATGCCATTTAATATGTCTAAATAAGTTGCCATTTTTAAATTAGGTATAATTGCTTCTCCTTGATACTTAAAACATTCAATTTCATTCAGTAATTCACTATTCAGGTCTGAACTATATTTTAAAACTAGATCAGCAGCGTGTTTTTTAAGATCTTCAATCGACAACGTATGAAGATGGAATCCAGAAAGAAATTCAAAATCATTAGCAATGTTCGACAATGCTTTAAAACGCCAAGATATTTTTGAAATTAAAGTGTCCATAACTTGGTTGTACTCCAATTTAAGTTCCTGTTGTATAGTAAATGTCGAATCAGATGCTTGTTCACAACTCATTTTCTTAATTTTTTTTTGGCCTTTTAGATTTAAATATTGTTGAAATTTCAGCTTCATTACATACATTATTTGCTAAAAGATTAATATTTTCTGATCTCTCATTTTTCATTTCTTCCAAAGCATTTTTTAAGCCCATCACAATTTTTGATGCATTAGAAATAGAAATATTTGATTTTTGCAAGGTAATATTAACTCTATATACTTGATTTAAAATTGAGTCCCGCATAACCAAAAGATAAACAAACTCAACATTAATCAAACCAAGTAGACTTTGAGCACCGGAGACTCCATCCCCAAATTCTGAATTTTCAGATATGTCTTGTAATGCTTGTATAACATATTTCAACTGAGTAAGTAGTGAATGTACAGCATTATACTTCGATTCCCAACGTGTATCACTATGAGATTGCAATGTACATTTTAAAAACTGAGATACTATGTTCCAACGAGCAGTCGAACTAGAAAAAAAATTAAATATACTTTGTACCGTTCCGAAAAAAGTTACCATTCTGACTGAAACTCGAGATGCATAACAAATGAACACTTATTAACAAAAGCTGAGCAAAAATATCCACAGTTAGAAAGAGAGGGTTTAACAATTATTTTTGGAGTTAAAAAATTTCATGATTTTCTATTTGGAAAACACTTTACTTTAGTAACTGATAATAAACCCATAGCACACATTTTAAATCCTAATAAGGGCATTCCCACTATCGCTGCAAA